>PVKU01008681.1:13061-70991 GCA_004027475.1 Anoura caudifer | reverse complement strand
AAGTAGCATAGATGGTAGGTAGAAAATAGACAGGGGGAGGGCAAGGATAGTATGGGAAATGTAGAAGCTAAAGAACTTATGACACATGAACATGAACTAAAGTGGGGGAATGTGGGTGGGAGGGGGTGTGTAGGGTGGAGGGGAATGAAGGGGGGAAATGGGACAACTGTTATAGCATAATCAATAAAATATATTAGGCTCTGGCTGGTGTGGCTCGGTGGATTGAGCACAGGCCTGTGAACCAAAACATCTCTGGTTTGATTCCCAGTAGGGCCACATGCCTGGGTTGCAGGCCATGTTCCCTGTAGGGGGTGCATTACAGGCAACCACACATTGATGTTTCTCTTCCTCTCTTTTCCCCTCTCTTCCCCTCTGTCTAATAATAAAGAAAATCTTTAAAAATACATATATTTAAAAAACTGAAACAAACTAAACAAACAACTAGAGCAGGAACAGAATCATAGATGTGGAATAGATCATTTGGAGGGTTATTATTGGGGAGGGGGAAAGGGGAGAATGGGAGAAAAGGTACAGGGATTAAGAAACCTAATTAATAGGTACTAAATAGATATAGGGATGTTAAGAAAATAGGAAATGGAGAAGCCAAAGAGCTTAACATGCAGAGTCCATGGACATGTACTAAGCGGGGGACTTGTTGAAGGGAAGGGGAAAAATTGGAACATTGTATTAGCATAATCAACAAAATACACTTAAAAATTATAAAATGAAATTTTTTATGGGTGGACCTCAATAATATGACTGGTGTCCATATAAGAATAGGAGAGTAGAGAGCAGACTTGGGAATATTTATGTTTAGGAATTCACTGGAAATTTCTTTGAGGATTATTTAGGGTACTTGTGCATGACAAAAATTTGATTACCAGCTTTTTAATAAAATTTTATGATATTTGTGATTGCAGTTATATTAGTTCGATATTTTCATATATTTTTCCTCTTTGGAATCTGTACTCTATGGATTTCAGGAAAATATGTTCTAAAATTTCCCAGTGTGATTGTGAATGTCATAATTTCTGTCTTTTAGTCAATGAAGTTGACTGTGACGATATGTTTTATTTATACATATAGTAATTCCCTGGCAGATTGTAGTTTTCATGAATGTGAATCATACTCTTGGTTACTTTTAATGTTTTTACCTTGATTTTAATATTTTTCTGAAATTCACATGGATATACCTACCTTTTTGATAAGATTTGTCTAGTATACTTTTTTCAATTTCTGTATTTTTAACCTTTTATGTAATATATTTTCTCTGTGTGTCTTGCAAATAGCATAGAGATGGAATTTGTTTTAATTCAGTCTGAGTTCTTTTATTAATAATAAATTTTTATGCAATTTGATATAATTTGACTTATCATTGCCATATTACTTTGTTTTCTAATTGCCATGCTTATAACATCATTTTACTATTTTTTTACTGTTCATGTCCTCATTCCTCTTCTATACCCTTGCTAATAGAAAAGTCCCATCCACTTCTTTCTACTATGTTTGTTCCCTCAAGACTAATAGGCTGAAGAAAAGTCCACGACCATGGAGCTGGTTTCATTTCAAATACATGGTAATCCACCTCAAGGGGCTTGCATTGTTGCCTGGCAGTCATATTCTAGACTCTGGTTTATTTCCTCCTCCATTTTCCTCAACTGCTATTTTATACCTCCTCTTCTGTACTTGAAAGGGCATGCTCCCAGTAGATGCTCTATCCGTTGCTTTAGATCTATTTACATTTCACAAAGTAAATAGAAGCAATTATTACAATAAGTCCATAAGCTCCATTCATATCTACCCACCTACAAGTGTCTGCTTCAAATAACCTTCATATTTGCTTCTGGGGATAAACTGTTTTTGCTCCTTGTGCTCCAGAACCCAATATCTCATGTTACTCAAGGATGTTTCTCTAGGTAATCTCCCCTGCATCATCATTTTTCCTCTTTCCATTAAAAATTTCCTGAAAAAACATACCAACCAGACAATTTTTACTCACAACTTAAAAAAAAATCCCTTTCTTGACTTCTCTTAAACTTCTAGCTGCTATCCAACTTCTCTTCTTCCCTGAAGAACGAGATTATTCAAAATAGTCATATTTTATTTCATCCCCCACTGACATTAAAGTTGCTCCAATCAAGATAGCCAATGGTCTCCATATTTGAAACTCAGTGGTCAATTCTTAGTTCTTATCTTCTGTGACCTCTTACCAGCATTTGACAGTCCCTCTTCCTGAAAAACTCTGTTTACCTGATTTTCCTCCTACCACATTGGCTGTTTCTTCCCATTGCTTTTGCTGATTCTACTCATCTCCCCATCTGTTAGTGTGTATAATCTCAGTGTTTGGCCATCTTATTTTTCCCATCTGCATTCCCTCTCTTGGGTTATTTTACTCAGACCTTTAAATACATACTTGACACTAATGATCCCCAAATATGTATTTCTAGCTCAGACTTTTCCCCAGATCCCAGTCTTACTTGACTGCAATATCTAAAGCCATGACAAATTTTATGTGTTCAAAGTTTAATTCTTAGTCTTTTTATTCAAGTCTGTTTCTTCCACATTTTCCCTATTTTAGTAAATAGAAGCTACATTGGTCCAGCTGTTCAAGTCACACAAAGCCTTTACTAATTATTGCCATGTGACAAATTACCCCCAAATTTTACAGCTTAAAATAACGAGCACTTTAGTGAGTCAGGAGGGGCTTAACTGGAAAGTTTTTCTTCAAGGTCTCTAGGATGATGCAGTTGAGCTGTTGGCTGGGGTGCAGTCTCACTAGAAGATTCATCTGCAAGAAGATCCACTTTCAAGCTCTCTCATGTGACACATCTCAGCTCCTTGCTGGCTGCTGGTCAGATTTCAGTTCCTCACCACTTGGGCCTCTCCATTAGCTGCCTGGATGTTCTGATGGAACGGTGGGTGGCTTCTCCCAGACAACTGACCAGAAGTGAGAGCAGCCAACACAGACTCCACAGTCTTTTTATAGCCTACTGTTGGAAGTGAAATGTCATTGCTTCTGCTATGTTCTAGTCTCTAGAAGTGAGTCAAGGAATCCAGCCTGTATTCAAAGGTGTTATTATATAGACACAGGAATCATAAGGCCAGCTCAGAGGTCCCTTATCCAATCTGTCAGCAAACACTACAAACTTTACTCCCTGTTTCATTCACACTGCTTCAGCCACATGGGCCTACTTGCAGCATGAATCAAACCCCTACTACAAAAGTTTTGTGCTTCTTGTTCCCTCTGCTTTGGATTCTCTTCTCTCTGGTTGACAGGATTTGCCCCTCAACTTCAGGTTTCTATTTATATGGAGGCCTACCCTGATCACTTCGTTAAAAACTGTAAACTACCTCTGGCAGTTCCTCATCCTTTATCCCGCTTTGTTTCTGTAGCATTGATCCCCAGCTACTATGCTATTCATTGACATTTTTATTTTCATTATTTTTCTCTTTTTCTCACAAGAGGGCAAAGAAATTTTATCTGCTTGGTTTTTTAAATTTTATTTTTTAATTTATTTTTATTGACTTTTTATTGTTGTTCAATTACAGTTGTCCCCATTTTCTCCCTATTAATCTCCTGTGCCCTAGCCACCCCACTTCCCACATTCAATCCTCCCTGCCATTGACTTTGTCCATGGGTCCTTTATACATGTGCCGTGACTTAACCCTTCCTCTTCTTTACCCTGTTATCCTGCTCCTCCCACTTCTCTGTCACTATTAGTTTGTTCCTTATTTCCATGTGTGTGGTTATATTTTGATCACTTGTTCATTTTGTTGATTAGGTTCCACCTATAGGTGAGATCATATGATATTTATCTTCCACCACTTGGCTTATTTCACTTAGCACAATACTCTCAAGTTTTATCCACGCAGTTGTGAAGAGTAAGAGCTCCTTCTTTCTTTCTGCTGTGCAGTATTCCATTATGTAAATATAGCACAGTTTTTTTTATCCACTCATTCACTGATGGGCACTTAGGTTGTTTCCAACATTTGGCTATTGTTTTTTAATCCTTTTTTATTGTTTGAATGCAGTTGTCTCCATTTTCCCACCACCATTTTCCTCTACCCCAGCCACCCCCACCTCCATTCCTCAATCCTACTCCCCTATGACTTTGTCCATGGGTCCATATATGTTCCTTGATGACCCTTTTCCATCTTTTCCCCATTACCTCTAGCCCTCCTCCCCTCTGGTTACTGTAAGTGTGTTCTTTATTTCAATATTTCTGATTATATTTTACTTACTTGTTTTTTTTTGTTGTTGATTAGGTTTCAATTATAGGTGAGATCATATGGTATTTGACTTTTACCACTTGGCTTATTTCACTTAGTATAATGCTCTCCAGTTCCATCCATGCTGTCATGATGGGTAAGAGCTCCTTCTTTCTTTCTGCTGTGTAGTATGCCATTGTGTAAATGTAGCACAGTTTTTTGATCCAATCATTTACTGATGGGTGTTTAGGCTGTTTCCAGCACTTGATTATTGTAAATAATACTGCTATGAACACTAGGGTGCACAGGTTCTTTTGAATTGGTGTTTCAGGATTCTTAGGGTATGATACCAGCAGTAGAATTACCAGGGCAAAAGGTAGTTCCATTTTTAGGTTTTTGAGGAAATTTCATTCTGTTTTCCACAGTGACTGGATCAGTTTGCTTTACAACCAACAGAGCATTAGGGTTTCCTGTTCTCCACAACCTTCCAAACACTTCTTGTTTCTTGATTTGTTAATGATGGCCATTCTGACTGGTGTGAAGTGGTATCTCATTGTGGTTTTAATTTGCATTTCTCTGGAGGCTAGTGATGCTGAGCATCCTTTCATATGATTATGGCCCTTCTGTCTGTTCCCCTTGGAGAAGTGTCTGTTTGGGTCCTTTGCCCATTTTTAATTGGATTGTTTGTCTTCCTGGTGTAGAGTCATGTGAGTTCTTCATATGTCTTGGAGATCAAACCTTTGTCTGAGGTATCATTGGCAAATATGTTTTCCCACATGGTTGGGTCCTTTTTCATTTTGCTTTTTTCTTTAGCTGTGCAGAAGTTTTTCATTTTGATATCTTCCCATTTTTTTATTCTTTCCTTTATATCCCTTGCTCTAGGGGACACATTGGTGAAAATAATGCTGGGTGGAATATATGAGATATTCCCACCTATGTTCTCCTTTATGACTTTTATGGTGTCACTTCTTATATTGAAGGCTTTTATCCATCTGTTGTTCATTTTGGTGTATGGTAGTCTACTTTTTTTTTTTTTTTTTTTTTTGCATTTACATGTCCAGATCTCTCAACACCATTTATTGAAGAGGGTACTTTTCCTTGATTTTATGCTCCTGCCCCCTTTATTGAGTACTAATTCGCCAAAGAGACCTGGCTATATTTCTAGGCTCTCTATTCAGTTCCATTGATCTATGTGTCTGTTCTTATGCCAGTACCAGACTGTTTTGATTATTGTGGCGTTATAATATAGTTTGCTATCAGGTATTGTGATCCTACCTACTTTGTTCTTCATTCCCATAATTGCTGAGGCTATTTGGGGTCATTTATGGTTCCATATAAATTTTCAAAATGTTTGTTCTGTATCTGTGAAATATGTCATTGGCCTTTTAATGGGGATTGCATTGAATCTATAAACTGCTTTGGGGAGTATGGACCCTTTGATGATGTTAATTCTTCCAATCCATGAACATTTTATATCCTTCCATTTATTTGTGTCTTTCTTAATTTCTTCCTTCAGTGCTGTGTAGTTTTCTGAGTACAGGTCATCTACCTCCTTGGTTAGGTTTATTCCTAGTAGTTTATTTTTCTATTGCTATTGCAATTGAGATTTTTTTCTTAATTTCTGTTTCTGATATTTTGTTGTGATGTACAAAAATGCTTTTAAATGATGGATATTGACTTTGTATCCCACTGTTTTGCCAATTCACTTATTAGGTTGAGTAGTTTTTTGGTGGTGTCTTTAAAATTTTCTATATACACTGTCATGTTGTATGTAAACAATGATAGTTTTGCTTCTTCCTTTCCAATTTGGATGCCTTTTATTTATTTTTCCTATCTGGTCACTGTGGCTACAACTTCCAGTACTGTGTTGAATAGAAGTGGTGAAAGTGGACACCCTTCTCTTATTCCTAATCTTAGTAGGAAAGCTTTTGGATTTTGCCTATTGAGTATGATGTTGGCTGTAGGTTTCACATACATCATCTTTATTATGCTGAGGTATGCTCCCTGTTCTCCTACTTCTCTGAGTGTCTTTTTTTTTTGTCATAAATGGGTGCTGTACTCTATCAAATGCTTTTTCAGTATTTATTGATACAGTCATTTGATTTTTGTCTTTTGTTTATGTGATGTATTACATTTATTGATTTGTGAATATTAATTTGTGATTATTCATCATCGTAGCATCCCTGGGATGAATCCCAGTTTATCATGGTTCATGACCTTTTTAATGTATTGCTGGATGTAGTTTGCCAATATTTTGTTGAAAATTTTAGTGTTTTAGTTTATCAACAATATTGGCTTGTAGTTTTCTTTCTTTGTTGTGTCTTCATCTGTTTTTGGGATTAGGATGATGCCTGACTCATGGAAAGAGTTTGGGAGCCTTCCCTGTTCTTGGGTATTTTGGAATAGTTTAAGAAGCATAGGGGTTAGCTGTTCTTAAATGTTTGTGAAATTCTCCTGTGAAACCATCTGTTCCAGGGCTTTTGTGTGCTATGAGTTTTTTAAATTATTACTATAATTTCACTAGCTGTTATCAGTATGTTCAGGCCTTCTGCTCTTTTCTGATTAAGTTTTTATTATACATCTCTAGAATTTGTCCCTCTTGCCCAGGTTTTCAAAGTTTGTGGCATACAGTTGTTCATGGCAATTTCTTACAACCCTTTGCATTTCTGAGGTATCAATTGTAATTTCTGATCTTTCATTTCTTATTTTATTTGGATATCTCTCTTTATTTCTTCATCAGTCTGGTTAAAGTCTTGTCAATTTTGTTGAGATTTCCAAAGAAGCAACTTCTGGATTTATTGATCCTTTGAATTGTTCTTTTAGTTTCTATGTCATTTAATTCTGCTGTGATCTTGATCATTTTCTTCCTTCTACTCAATCTTGGCTTTGTTTGTTGTTATACCTCCAGTTCTTTTAGTTGTAGAGTAAGCCTGTGTGTTTGAAATTTTGCTGTCTTTTTTAGGTAGGCCTATATTGTGATGAACTTCTCCCTCAGGGCTACCTTCACTGTGTCCTGTAGGTTGTGGGCTGTTGTGTATTTAATTTGCATTTGTTTCAGAAATGTTTTGATTTCTCCCTTGGTCTTATTGTTAACCCATTCATTGTTTAATAACATCTTATTCAGTCTCCATGAATTTGACTGCTTTTGAATTTTTCCTTTATTTTGCTTCTTTGGGGTGAAAGGATCTGAATATATCAGTTAAGTCCATTTGATCTGGTGTGTTCTTCAGTGCCACAATATCCTTGTTGATATTTTTTTTGGATGATCTGTCCATTGTTTAGAGTGGGGTGTTAAAATCCCCTACTATAAGTGTGTTGCTGTTTATACCTTTCTTGAAGTCCTCTAAGATTTTCCTTAAATAGTTGGGTGCTCCTATGTGGGGTGCATATGTGTTTACAATGTTTATGTTTTCTTGATAGATTCTTCCTTGAATAGTATGAAGTGTCTATCTGTGTCTCTTTTGTAAAATATATTTTGTTGATTATGCTATTACAATTGTCCCATTTCCCCCCTTTATTCCCCTCTGCCTTGAATCCCCCTATCCACGTCCCCCACTTAGTTCATGTCCATGGGTTGTACATATAAGTTCTTTGGCTTCTACATTTTCTATACTATTCTTAACATCTCCCTGTATATTTTGTACCTATCATTTATATTTCTTATTTCCTGTGCCTTTTCTCCCATTCTCCCCCTCCTCCTACCCAACTGATAGCCCCCCATGTGATCTCCATTTCTGTCATTCTGTTCCTGTTCTAGTTTTTTGCTGTTTGTTTCAGTTTTTTAAGGTTTAGTTGTTGATAGTTTTGTTTGTTGTCATTTTACCGTTCATAGTTTTTGGTCTTCTCCTTTTTTGTACATAAGTCCCTTTGACATTTCATATAATAAGGGCTTGGTGATAATGAACTCCTTTAACTTGACCTCATCTGGGAAGCACTTTATCTGCCTTTCCATTCTAAATGATAGCTTTGCTGGATCTAGTGTTCCATGTAGGTTCTTGCCTTTCATGACTTGGAATCACTTCTTTCCAGCCCCTTCTCACCTGTAAGGTTTCTTTTGAGAAATCAGCTGATAGGCTTATGGGAACTCCTTTGTAGGTAACTGTCTCCTTTTCTCTTGCTGCTTTTAAGATTCTCTCCTTATCTCATTAAGATATTAAATCCTTTAATTCTCTGGATTTAATCTTGCTGCCTTAAGATTCTCTATCTTTGAATTTTGTCATTTTAATTATGATGTGTCATGGAGTAGGCCTCTTTGAGTTCATCTTAAGACCCTCTGTGTTTCCTGGATTTGTATGAATTTTTCTCTCATCAAATTAGGAAAGTTTTTTGTTGTTACTTTTCCAAACAGGTTTTCTATCCTTTGTTCTTCTTCCTCTCCTTCTGATATTCCTATTAGATGGATATTTTTATGTTTCATGTTATCCTGCATTTCCCTTAACTCATCTTCATTCTTTCTGAGTCTTTTCTCCTTTTCTTGCTTTCTCTGGGAGATTTTTGTACCTTGTGTTCCAGCTAGCTGATTGGATCCTCTGCTTCATCTAACCTACTTTTGATTCCTTCTACTGTGTTCTTCAATTCAGAAGTTGTATTCTTTATATCCTCTTGGCTCTTGTTTATAGTTTCTATGTCCATGTTGTTGCAGTTCATAGTAAGTTCATTGTAGCTTCCCTGTGTTTTTCTTTTTTCTTTTTTTGTAATTTTCACTGAGCTCATTAAGCTTCCTTGTAACCATTGTTTTGAACCCACTATTTGATGGTTTACTGGCCTTTATTTCATTTAGAAATTCTTAAAGGGATTCCTCCTTTCCTTTGTTGGGGTTGCTTGTTTGTCTGCCCATTTTAGGGGAGACTCTTCTTGTTTGATTTTGTTCCTTAAATTGATCGACTTTGACTCAATGTGGTTATGTGTGAGCTTCTATGGTAGGAGACCTGTGTGATTCAGTTGTGCAATCTCCTTGATCTCCTGAACTTGATGCTGTTGGGATTTCCTTTATGCTGTTTAGGTTGGCTCTCTGAATGTATTTGGGTTTTGATTGTTGTTGGGTCATTATTTTGTTGGCCCTTCCCTGAAGTTGGTTGACTGAGGGTTACTCAACCCAACACTTCTTGTATGCTGTTGTACAGGTGCTGCCAGAACAAAACTACAAAACCTAAGAATAAACCCGCACCCACAAAAGTAACTCCTACCTGCAATCCTACTATCAACAGCAAATGCACCAGTATTAATAAAGTTGTAAAGAGATTAAGACTATTAAAAGAAAGGAGAGTAAGTATAAGGTGACCTAGTGAAAGAAAAGTGATTTTCAGAGGGTAGAGGGAGAAACACTAAGAAGAATTAAGAATTGGAGCAATGCAAATAGAGAAAGTGAAATTTACAATGTAAATAAAAAAGAGAATGAAGAAGGCAGAATTGAGTAAAAGGGAAGCATATAGTGTCAGGTTTAAATAAAAATTTAAAGAAATAGAATAAAATAAAGTGAGAGAGAGAAAAATAAATAAATAAATAAATAATAAATAAATAAATAGGAACCAAATGGGAGAGAAAGGTACACCACAGCTCTATTAACAAAAAGTGAGCTAAAACTAATGTAGATTCACCCTGGCTGGTGTGGCTCAGTGGATTGAGTGGGGGCTTGGAAAGCAAGGAGTCACTGGTTCAATTCCCAGTAAGGGCACATGTCTGCATGTGGGTCATGTCCCCAGTAGAGGGTGTGTGAGAGCCAACCACAAATTAATATTTCTCTCCCTCTTTTTCTTCCTCCCTTCCCCTCTAAAAATAAATAAATAAAATCTTTAAAAATTAATATAGATGGGATGGGCATAAGAAGGAAAAAGAAAGAAGAAAAACTTAAAAGATATGTAGAGAAAAAAGAAGTGACTTTGAGATGATAGAGGGAGAAGTAATACTAAAAATGAAGAATGAAAGGAGACTAAGAGAGGGAAAAACTAAAATTTGAGGTGAAAAGAAAAAAAAAGGCAGGATAAAAAAAAAGAGCCCAAGACAGGGTAAAATTAAAATCTGAGATGCAAAAATAAGTAAGACATGGGGAATAGTAAAATGTGAGATTTGAAATACAAAAATAGTGACGATCTAGAGATAAATTTGAAAAAATGCAACAATAACTACCCTACCGACAACCAATGAGCAAAGATAGCTAAAGGTGGAGAGAGAATGTGGGTATTTTAAGAGTGGAAAAAAGAATGTGACATCTCACATTGAACATTGACAAGAAAATTGCTTTTGAGAGGCTGGGCAAGGAGAAATTATAATAGTGTGGAATGAAACAAGTTGTAGCATGAGAGGAAAAAAATTAAATAAAAATAACAACAGGAAAGAAGGTAAAGTGGGGTATAAGTGAAGGGAGGAGCAAAATATGTGAATTGAAATAAACTAATATAAAATCTAGTGACAATATGCACAAACTTGAAGGATAAGAAATGAATGTTAAAAAAAGCTCTGCAGGAAATGAAATATCATAAATCATGGAGAAGACCACAGTGGATTTTTTCTTGGTAGCATCTAGCATTTACCACTGCTTTTTCTTTCTGGATCTGCCTCTGGTGATGTCATATGGTGACCCCATCTTGCCTTAGGCAACCTATTCAAGATGACCAGGGATTGACTGTCTGTGGCTGCCTCCTTCAGTTGTTAATCTATTTACTCTGCACTCAGCATTCAGGCTTAAGCACCATAGGTGGGGAAGGGATCCTCCTGGGGTTGGGGATTTGATTTCAGGCTGCTGCCACTCAGAGAGGAGTGGTCTGCCTGAGCAAGATGGCTGCTGCAGTATGGGGGATGACTCAGCACCAGGACTCTAGCAGCTACTCTCTCAGTTCACTCCCCAAAGTCTCCATCCCCAGTCTCTATTCAAGCATCTATAGTTCACTCTGCCCCCACTTTGCTGGAGCCCAGGGTAAGTGGCTGCCAATGAAAACATATATGTTGGCCCTTTAAATGGCTCTTTGCAGCTCTAGATGTCTATCTCTGGCAGAAAGCAGCCCTGTTGCTTTTCACAGCTGGATATTATCTGTGTACTTTTTGGGCTCTGGTGTCTAGGCTAGGGATTCCAGTTTAGGGTTAAGACCCCACATTTGTCAGGGGGATTGAACCAGCTTCTTAAATATCCCTCTGGCACTTCAGCTGCCACCTGTGGGCACTCAGCTAGTCCTTTCACCTCTCCACTCCCTATCAATAATGTTTTGCTGAAGCTGTTTCTTCTGTCTGTGGTTATAAGGCTTTTTACTCACTATTGTTCAATTGTTTGTTCTGGATAATTTCTCCACAATTTACTTGTAATTCTGGATTGCTCTGGGGAGGAGGTTAGTGTAACTTCCATGCACTCCTCCACCATCTTGGATATCTTTTGTCTGTTTATTGTAGTACTTCCGACATCTAGAGGAGCCCCTAGGGCATAAAAAGCCTTCAAAAATTGTTTTCTTTGATTAAATGTTTCCTTCACTGAAAGTTACTCATTTGATTTTTGTTTTTGTAATAGTAACTCTAAATACAAATATTTAGGTTTATCTATTTCTTATCAAGTCTAATTTAATCAGCAGTTATAGTTCCTCTGTGAAGAAATAAATATTGTGAAGAGTTAGAAGATGGTGACAATGTAGGTGGGAGCAGAGCCCACTTCTCCCTGTGCCCAGCTGGAACATCTAGCTGAGGAACAGAGTGAACAGCCAACTGAATCCCAGTTTATATGAAGTTTGGAAGCCAAAAATTGCAGAGGACATTGAATGACAGATGGTGAGGAGATTGTGCTCGGAAGGTAAGGTCCCTGGGATCTGCATGGGGACCAAAGCTGCTGCAGCCCCTGGCCTAGCACCTGCCGCAGGATACAGGGAGGAGAGTTAGAACACCAGCTCCCTCCCCTACCAGAGTAAGGAGGGCAGACCAGCACCAAGAGGGACCTGGATGCTGGAAGTTGCTGGGGGGAATAGAGACAAAGTGGGAGACAACAGAGGCAGTAAAAATCCTCTGGGACTGTGGACACTGGCACCAGACAAATTGGGGTATAAGGCAACACCTACAGAAAGGAGGAATTGGGCCATTTCAAACCCTGACTCAGATAGTCCACAGACTGGATGGAAAGTTGGGCTGTGTGAAAAACCTTCTGCTTGTTAAGAATGGTGGGAAGCTGCTTTGAAAGGAACTCTCAGCAGTGGCTGGTATGCCCTGAGGGAGATTTGAGCTGCATGCACCCAGAGTCAGTAGCTGAGCAGAGCCACTCATGCCCAACTCTCAGGCTTTGTACCCTAGATTGATTCATGCTGTGTGCCCAGAGACGGAATGGCTGATTTGAGCCTGGCAGCTCACGGAGGACCTGGGCCAGCAGAGGCTAGGAAATTGTGATGCAGAGCTGGTCCCCAGCCTCTCAAAACCATAGGAAGGGAGAAAAGCAAAGTCAAATCCCCCTCTTTCTGTGGCATCTAGAAAGACCCACAGTACTCTCAGAACTTGCTGAACAAGTTTAAAGTCAGTAAGAGGCTCTTTCTCTTCTTTGACCCTCTCTCTCTTTTTTCTTTTTTTTTTTCTTCTTCCCCCAAGTGAGACAATAAGACTTGGAGTTGTGAAGGGTCCAGAGACAGATGGAAAAGGAGAGCACCAGGCTAATCCCCCAAAAAACCGAGAAGCTAAGACAAATGTCACTTTGCTATCCCACAGAGCTGGCATTTTATTGTTTATGTTTATTATTATTATCTTTTCATTATTTTTACCACTGTTATTTTATTAGCATTTTTAAATTTCTCTTCCTTATGTTTAGTTTTCCTCATTTTATTACCCTGTTTAATTGCATTGCTTGAATGGTTTTTCTGATTCTCTCCTTATTGTATTTTAATTTTCATTCTTTCACCCTTGTTCCAATAACACACAACTAATCATCGGGTAATTTCTGTTCTGTTTATCCAACTCATATATTTCTTGTCATATTATTGTTGTTCCAGTACTATTGCAAATAATGGTTGTTCCATACAAGCGCACATACAACAACCCTTCCTGATCACAGTCCACTTCACTTTAATCCTGAGCATTACTCCACTCTCTCTCACACTACACCTAATTTCTATCTTTTACTCTCACTATATCTCATCATCTAACCATGCACAAGTGCTCAGTTTTCTGTATTCAGCTCACAATCCTCCTCTCCTTTAACAAGAGTCTTATCTCTCTTTCACCTTTTATAAAAAGTGGCTACTTGGGTGAAATATCACAGTTAATGCTATACTTGTCCAAAGAATCTCCTATCACTTCTTTACTTGCTGGTACTTTAAATCCCATACAATACTCTCCCGCTGTCTTAATCCATTTTGCCTATCCCTCTGCCACTTGTCACATACAAGAATAGGTGGGAGTTGCGAACATCAGCATACCAGATGAAAGAGAAAACCCACCAACAAAGGAACCACCAAAAGGTAAAAACCCAAGTACAACAAGAGGGCCCACACAAACAGAAGAAAGGGCAAACCTAGAGCATCCAGACAAGAAGATCAAAAAAAAAACACACCACTGAATCCCATAGAAGTCCCACCAAAGTTCATCCTACAAAGACAACTAACTAAATGAAATCAGGAAGTGCAGAAACAAACAAAAGGAGTCATCTAAAATGGGGAGACAAAAAAGAACATGTAATCAAAAGGAATGGAAAACTCCCCACTAAAAGAGCTAAATAAAATGGAGGTACCCAAACTATAAGATATAGAATTCAAAATAATGGTTATAAAGATGCTCAAGGAACTCACAGACAACTGCAACGGTCTGAGTGAGAACTACATCAGTGTGAAAAAGTAAATAGAAACTATAAACAAAAACCAGGAAGAAATGAACAATAAATTCTCAAATATAAAAACCACATTGGAAGGAATTATAAGCAGGCTGGATGAAGCAAAGGATGAATCAGGGAGCTGGAGGACAAGGTAGAAAAAAATACCCAGAAGGAGATAGAAAAGGAAAAGAGACCCAGAAAGAATGAAGAGGTGGTAAGGGAGCTGCAAGAAAACATGAAATGTAACAATATCCATATAATAGAGATAACAGAAGGAGAAGAAAAAGAACAAGGGATAGAAAACCTGTTTGAAAAAGTAATGATGGGAAACTTCCCTATTTGATGAGAAAAAAAGTCACACAAATCCAGGAAACACAGAGTCCCAATCAAGAAGAACCCAAAGAGGCCCACTTCAAGACACAGCATAATTAAAATGACAAAATTCCAAGACAAAAAGAGAATCTTCAAGACAGCAAGGGAGAAACAGGAAGTAGCCTCCACGGGAGCCTCAATAAGGCTATCAGCTGATTTCTCAATGGAAACGCTCCAAGCCAGAAGAGAATGGCAAGAAATATTCCAAGTAATGAGAACCAGAGGCCTGCAACCAATGCTACATTACCCATCAAAGCTCTTATCAAGATGGAAGGCCAAATAAGGATCTTCCCAGACAAAAGAAGTCTAAAAGAATGCACCTCCACCAAACCAGCGCTGCAAGAGATGCTAAAGGGATATCTTTAGAAAAGGAGGAAAAAGAGTGAGAGAGAGGAGAACACAGCTATGAAAAAATGGCAATGGATAAATACCAATCAATAATAACCTTAAACATAAATGGCTTAAATGCACCAATCAAAAGACATAGAATAGCTGAATGGATAAGAAAGTGTGACCTACACATTTGATGCCTACCAGAGATCTATCTCAGAACAAAAGACCTACACAGACTTAAAATGAGGGCCTGGAAACAAATTTTCCAAGCAAATGGACAGAAAAAAAAAACTGGTGTAGCAATACTCATATCAGACAAAATACACTTAAAAAAAAAGGGCCACAAAACAGACCCAGAAGGCCACTTCATAATACTCAAGGGAAGAATCCATCAAGAAGACATAAACATTGTAAATATATATGCCCCTATATAGGAGCACCCAAATACTTAAAATCTTAGAGGACTTCAAGAAAGATATTGACAGTAACACAATTATAGTAGGAGATTTTAACGCCCTGTCAAAAATGGATAGATCTTCCAAACAAAATATTAACAAAGATATTGTGGAATTGAACAACGTCCTAGATCAAATGGAATTAAGCGATATATATATATAGAGAGAGCCTTTCATCCCAAAGAAACAAAATACACATTATTTTCAAATGCACATGGAACGTTTTCAAAGATAGATCACATGATAGGATGCAAAACAAGCCTCAACAAATTCAAGAAAATTGAAATCATATCAAGCATTTTCTTGGACTACAAGGGACTGAAACTAGAAACCAACCTCAAAGAAAAAATTCAAAAACACTCCAACTCATGGAGATTGAATAGCATGCTATTAAACAATGAATGGGCCAAATGTGAGATCAAGGAAGAAATCAAAAGGTTTCTGGAAACAAATGAAAATGAACTCACAACAGCTCAAAACTTATGGGACACAGTGAAGGCAGTCTTGAGAGGGAAGTTCTTAGTGATACAGGCCTACCTGAAAAAAAAAAAAAAGAAACATTTCATTTTCCATTCATCTAGTGATGAATGCCTGGGTTGTTTCAATAACTTGGCTAGTGTAAATAATGCTGCAGTAAATAGAGGTGCATATATTTTTTTGAATTGTTCCACTTCTGGGAGCTTATCTGAAGAAAACAATTGCTGGGTCCTTCTTTGTCTCTTGTTATGTAGCCTTTGTTTTAAAGTATTTTGTCTGATGTAAGTATTGCTATCCCAGCTTTCTTTTTTAAGTTCCATTTCCATGAAATATTTTTTACGTTTATTTATTTCCAGTCTCTGTGTGTCTTTCAATCTGGAGTCTCATGTAGGCAGTATATGTAGGTGTCTTGTTTTTTTTTTTTTTAATGAATGGATAAAGAAGTGGATGTGTTTGTGCACATGCACACAATGCACTGGAATGTTACACATCCCTAAAACAAATGCATGTTGCCATTTGCAACAACATGGATAGACCTAGAGGGTATTATGTTAAGTGAAATTAAGTCAGAGAAAGGCAAATACTGTATCACTTCACTTACAAGTGGAATCTAAAAAACTAAAATGAACAAACAAAACAAACTCATAAATACAGAAAAACTGATAATTTTCAGAGGATTGGGTTGTGGGGGTGTGGGCAAAAATGCTTAGGGCATTAGGATGTACAAACTTGTAAATAAGTCATGGGGATGTAATGTACAACATAGGAAATATTAGTAATCTCAATATCACAATAACTTTGTATGGTGACAGATGGATAGTGGACTTTTTGTGGTAATCACTGTGTGAGGTATATAAATGTTAAATCTCACTGTATTCTACACCTGAAATTAATGCAATATTATATGTCTACTGTACTTTAATTCAGAAGAGCTTTACATTTCAGAATAAAAATTAGAATGGAAAAAATAGAAACACTTCAAATAAACAACCTAACCCTACACCTACCAGACCTCTAAGAACAACAACAAAGACAGCCCAGAGCAAGTAGAAGGCAGGAAATAATCAAAATCAGAGCAGAATTAAATGACATAGAGACTAAAAGCACAAGTCTAAAGATCAATAAATCCAGGAGCTGGTTCTTTGAAAAGATAAATGAAATTGATAAGCCTTTAAGCAGACTCATCAAGAAAAAAAAGAGAGAGGACCCAAATAAACACAATCAGAAATGAAGGAGGAGAGATTACAACTTATACCACAGAAATACAAAGGATTGTAAGAAATTACTACAAAGAACTGTTAAGAGAAGAAATTTGAAAACCTAGGTGAAATGGAGAAATTTCTAGATAAATATAATCATCTAAAACTCAAGGAAGAAGAAGTAGAAAGCCTGAACAGACCAATAACAGCAGATGAAATTGAAGCAGTAGTCAAAAAACTCCTGACACACAAAAGCCCTGGACCAGACAGTTTCATAGGAGAATTTAACAAAATATATAAGGAAGAGCTGACCCCTATTCTTCACAGACTATTCCAAAAAATACAAAATGATGGAAGACTCCTAAACTCTTTTTATGAACCCAGAATCATCCTAATCCCCCAAACAGATAAAGACATAAAAAGAAAGAACACTGCAGGCCAATATTGCTGATGAACATAGATGCCAAAATCCTCAACAAAATATTGGCAAACTTCATCCAACAATACATTAAAAAAATCATACACCATGACCAAATGGGATTCATCCCAAGGATGCAAGGATGGTACAATATTTGCAAATCAATACATGCAATACACCACATAAACAAAGGCAAAGACAAAAATCACATGATCATATCAATAGATGTGCAAAAAGCATTTGATAAGGTACAGCACCCATTTGTGATAAAAACACTCAGCAAAGTGGCAATAGAGGGAGTATTTCTCAATATAATATAGGTCATATAGGAGAGACCTACAGCTAGCATCATACATAATGGGCAAAAACTAAAAACTTTCCCACTAAGATCAGGGACAAGACAAGGTTGTCCACTTTCACCACTTCTATTTAGCACAGTATTGAAAGTCCTAGCCACAGCAATTGGAAGAAAAGGAAACAGAAGGCTTCCAAATTGGAAAAGAGGAAAGAAAACTGTCATTGTTTGCAGATGACATGATAGTGTACATAGAAAATCCTATAGACTCCACCAAAAAACTGCTTGACCTAGGAAATAAATTTATCAAAACAGCAGGATACAAAGACAATATTTGGACATCAAGGGAATTTCTATATACCAAAACTGAAACATTAGACAGTGAAATCAGGAAAAAAAAATCCCATTTGATATGGCAAGAAGAAAAACAAGATACCTAGGAATAAACCTAACTAAAGAGGTAAAAGAACTGTACTCAAAAAACTACACAACACTGAAGAAAGAAGAAAGGCACAAACAAAACTCAACTCATGGAAACATATACTATGTTCATGGATCGAAAGAATTAACATCACCAAAATGTTCATACTACCCAAAGCAATTTATAGATTCAACACAATTCCTGTTAAAGTACCAATGGCATATTTCACAGATATAGAACAAACACTTCAAAAATTTATATGGAACCATAAATGACCCCAAATAGCTGCAGCAATTTTGAGAAAGAAGAGCAAAGTAGGAGGAATCATAATACCTAGTATCAAACCATATTACAAGTCCACTGTAATTGAAGCAGCCTGGTACTGGCATAAGAACAGACACATAGACCAGTGGAACAGAACAGAGAGCCCAGAAATAAACCCAAGTCTCTATAGTCGATTAATATTTGACAAAGGAGGCAGCAGCATAAAAAGGAGTAAAAATAGCCTCTTCAACAAGTGGTGTTGGGAGAGCTGGACAGCTACATGCAGAAAAAAAAAGAAAATGAAACTTGGTCACCAAATTACACCATACACAAAAGTAAATTCAAGGTGGGTAAAAGATTTAAATATAAGCCATGACACCATTAAAGTCCTAGAGGAGAACATTGGCAGGAAAATCTCAGATATTCCATGCAGCAATATTTTCATTGATATGTCCCCTAGAGCAAGGGTCATAAAGGAAAGAATAAACAAATGGGAGCTCAGCAAAATAAAAAGGTTCTACATGGCTAAAGAAAACAGCATTACAATGAATAGAGAACCAATGGTATGGGAAAACATATTTGCCAATGATACCTCAGACAAGGGCTTGGTCTCCCAAATATATAAAGAACTCACATGACTCCACTCTAAGAAGACAAGCAACCCAATTGAAAACCTGGCAAATGACTTGAACATATACTTCTCCAAGGAGAACATACAGAAGGTCCAGAGACATACGAGAAGCTGCTCAGTATCACTAGCTATCAGAGAGATGCAAATTAAAACCACAATGAGATACCACTTCACACTGGTCATAATGGCCATCATAAACAAAGCAACAAAGAAGTGTTGGAGAGGCTGTGGAGAAAAGGGAACTCTAGTGCACTCTTGGTGGGATTTCAGACTGGTGCAACCACTATGGAAAACAGTATGGAATTTCCTCAGAAAACTAAAAATGGAACTTCCTTTTGACCCAGCAATTCCACTTCTGGGATTATATCTTAAGAACCCTGAAACACCAATCCAAAAGAACCCATGCACCCCAATGTTCATAGCAGCACAATTTACAATAGCCAAGTGCTGGAAGAAACATAAACCCCATCAGTAAATAAATAGATAAAAAAACTATGGTACATCTACACAATGGAATTCTGTGCAGTAGAAAGAAAGAAGGAGCTCCTACCATTTGAGACAGCATGGATGGAACTAGAGAGCATTATGCTCAGTGAAATAGGCCAGGTGGTGAAAGACAAATACCATATGATCTCACCTTTAACAGGAACCTAATAAACAAAATGAACAAGGAAGCAAAATATAGCTAAAAACATTGAAATTGATAACAGGCTGACAGTGATCAGAGTGGGTAGGGGAGGGGTTTATAGGGGAAAAGGGTGAAGGGTTTATAAGAACAATTATAAAGGACACGTGGACAATGATAAGGGGTGCTGGAAGTAGGAGAGAGAGGTGGGGAGGGTTTCGGTGGTGGGGAGGGGTGGGTGGAAAAGGCATAAAACTGTACTTGAACAACAATAAAAATATTTTTTTAAAGAAATAAAGATTGTAGGATGCATGTACGTTCCTCTTCTCCATCTAACAACCTCTCTGTTGCAAAGATCCGGGATATTAACTTCATCATTTATTCATTCATCTTTCTCTTTTCATTCATCTAGAATTTATTGAGCATCTAATAAGTTTCCTTTTTTAACAGTTAAAAATTATTCACACCTTTTTTATATCATGTCAGGAGTATGTGTGACATGGGTGTACCCATTTATTACAATTGTTGTGCTAATAGTTATACATCTCAGTTGGGAGATAAATGGACAATGGCCAGACAATATATAAAAATAGAATTCTGGCCCTATAACTGACAACAATGTGCCCAGAAAACCAATTTCTTATCCACAGTAACCAGCCCATGAAGCCAGCCTGCTATGTTAGACTTGGAGAAAGCCAGACTGCTAACTCCAGTGTCAATTCAGGAAGCTAAACAGTAACTTGTATAACAGTTGTCCCCCAGATGGCCAGGCCCTGAGTAATAACTGACAATTCCCTAATTTGGGCCCCTACTTTCAACTTGGGACCAATCAGGGGAGTCAAATATCTTCCTAACCAATCACACTGGATGCCTCATCTGTAGTTAGCTCACCTACAGCTTCCCCAGGCCAATGGCTCACATGAAGAACATACCTTAGGCTTTCTCTTTTATCCATAATACAGTGTTCTCATTTTTTGGCCTGCCAAAAGCAAGTGACTCCCTTGCTATAACAAGAAAGGCAAAATAACCTTTGCCTTTATAATATGAGTAATCTCTATTTATTTCTACACACGGATGCAAATTTTACCTGTAAAAATAGTAATTGAGTAGAGTGAGGAATTGATAGGGGTATAGATAACACAAGAATGACAATAAGTTGATAATCGTTGAAGCTGAATCATGGTACATAAGATTTATTACAATATTCTGCTTATTTTCTATACATTTTGAATTTTTCTCATAATAACTGTGATTAATGTTATTTTTCTTGTTCTACATTTTCCATTTGAGGTAAATTTTACATTTTACTGGAACTTATTCACTTGTTCAATCAAGAGATGTATTGTCTCCTGTGTGGATATGTGCTCTAGGCACTGGGGGAGTAACCAAAACAGAGCCAGTTTCACTCTCAGGAGCTTGCATTCTAGTGGGTGAGGTTGGTAGCTAAACTTGTAAATATGTACTACATCCATCAGGAGGTGATTAGAGTTGCTCTCATAATCCTGTTATACTGAATTAGGAGGATGGAGGATGTGGCAACAGGCCTTCTCCATCCATAGGGGCTCAAGGACAACTCTGGATGAATGACTTTCAATCAGGGCTCTGAAGACAAAGTGAGTAAAGAGTATGCTACTAGGGGAGGTAGTACATTCCAGGCAAGGCTGTGAGGCAAAACTCAAACAGCAAAGGCCTCAGGTGTTCTAGGTATGGCCCTTCACCTCCTGCCTTTATTCACAGCTGTGGGGATAGTTCTGCTGGCTCAGGCTCCCCTCCACCTCAGTGTCCCCCTTGGGCCATACCCTAGGTCTTTCAACTTTCTGCTTTGGGGTACAGAGACATAAAACTATAGCAACTCTTATGCAGTGGGATGGGAGCATGGATGATGCCCAGCTGCATATCTTCTCTGTGGATGATTCTGGAAACTTCTCAGGGAGTCCCAGCAGCCTCCAGCCCCCATTGAGGACACACCCCGTTAATTGCTTTTCTCTTTCTTGCTTCTGCCTTCTGGCATTTTCTCTCAAATCAACTGCATGGTCAAAGTCCTTGTCTCATACTCTACTTTGGGGTGACTAAGACAGCCTGCTTAGTGGGCTCCAGGAGACCCAGGGGGGCCACTGTGCCTAGAACATGGGGAACAGGGAGGGTTTGGGAGATGAGATTGGTGAGGTTGCAGGAGCTGGGTGCTGTGGGCATTGAAGGTCATGGAAAAGGTTATGGATTTTCCTTAGAGGAATGGAGATGAGGAACATGGGAATATAGTGAGCCAAGAGTAAGTGGTTACCTTCTGCTTTCTCAGGACTTGCACTGAAAATCATTGGCAGAGGCCAAGTGTGGGGGGTAGAGCAATTCCAGTGGTCTAGTTGATGCCTGCATGGTTGGAGACCCCCATATGGATTAGAAGGTTTACCTATGGAGGGTAGGGGACCATAGCAGAGTCAAGGTGGCTTAGCTTAGTTTTTTGAATTGAACACCTTAATGGACCAGTTTGCCACCTGCTGTGAGGGAAAGGAGGTCTGGGGGTATTAGTGTGAGTGCTGGGGATGGATCAGGAATTGGTACAAGTTACCTTTGAAGTGCTTTTTCAAGGGTCAGAGTGATCCTCACAGGCAGCATCAGCATATAGGCAATCTAAAGCCGCAGCCCAGAAGAGATCACCCATGAGGTAGTGCAGAGAGAGAAGAGGACAGAGGGGTGAGAATCCTGA
Source organism: Anoura caudifer (assembly GCA_004027475.1). NCBI lineage: Eukaryota > Metazoa > Chordata > Mammalia > Chiroptera > Phyllostomidae > Anoura > Anoura caudifer. The sequence continues at coordinate 48,822 of PVKU01008681.1, read as the reverse complement.
GACCAAGGCATGAAGGTGTCTGGCAAGTGAAGTGAGACAGAGCATTGGGTATGCGTGGTCTAGGACTCCCCTGCCGCTATCCATTGCTGTTCTGCTATCTCTGGCCAGGGAAGGGGATGACTCACAGCCTCAAGGACAGCCAGCAGCATGGGTGTACTCCAAGACAAACTGAGATGCAGGGAAATATGGTCCATTCCCTCCTGAACCTTCATATATCTAAAATGTCCCCACTTTTCCCTCCCATGTCATCCACACTAAGGGCAGAAGAACAAGTGGCATTTTTTCTTTATGGTTTTTTATCTCTCAGCTTTGAACAGACATAATTTTTGTAGAGTCAAAAGAATCCATTGCATTTTATTTTATTTAATATTATAGTTAGTTTCTAGAGACATTGTAGATCTCATAGGCATGGTGGTGGTCTTGTGACAGCCATTTGGTCCCCATGTTTATTTGAGGGGTTTACACCCAGCTGAGGAAAGGTCACCTGGGCACTGATTCATTATGACTGGACCTCCAGATGATCCTAAGAAGTAGACCTCTGTTTCAGACAGGCTGTATGGCCTCAGCGAGTCTCTTGTCTCCTCTGTAGCCATTGCCATCTGTGTCCATGGGTATGTCACAGTGGCCTCTGTGCACAGGCTAGCATGAGGTAAGAGAGGAGCTGCCACCCATCATTTTTTACATCTGCCATGACCTTCCTAAGGGGACAGGCATCTAGCTCATTGTCTCACGTCTCCAGGGCTGGCTCAGGACTGTTTTGGCAGCCATTGTAAGTGTTCGTAATTAACATGGATTTATTTATCATTCACCTGTCATGTAGTCACTGAGTACCCAGCATGTGCCACTCACTGTTCTGGTTGCTGAGTATGCAGCAGTTAATAGGAGATAAGGTCAGAATGGAATCAGGAACAGTGGAATGGCTATGACTGTGGATTTGAAAGATGGAGGCACAGAGCTGAGCTGGTGTTGCATCCCCCATTTACCATTTTTCCTCATAGCTGAGAACTGAAAGTGGCCCTAGAGACTTCCTTGCAGCAGCATGAAGCTCTGAGTGAGCAGTCTGAGTTAGGAGAGGTAAGTGGCAGCCCATGGCCACTCCCTGCCTCTCCTTGCCTAAAACTTCACTTTCTCTCACTCTAACTGTCCATGCCTAGCCCATTGTCCTGTGTGTTGGCACTGCCTGGGGAAGATGACCTTGGTTTTTTGATGTAAGGGCAGGTCACAAGCAGTGGATCCTCTACAGGATGTGTCCAGGAGTCACTGATAAACAACTTTAAAGGTTAATGCAAGTCACAGGACCTCTCCACACCAGCCAGATACCAGTATGATAAAGCAAAAACCAAAACCAAAAGCTCATTTACATGGTAGCCAGGAGCAGCTTTCTCTGGACCATGGGACTCAATCAGTTTCTATAGTGATGGTTCTCTGGGGCTTTGGGACCCCTGGGAAAGTAGACATCAGTCCTGCAGTTTCTTCTCACAGGGTTTTCATTACCTGCGTTCTCAGACCCCAGGCTGAGAGTTTTATTGCTGGGTTTTGTTAGATTTGCCTGTCTTTTTCAAATTGTGCATGAAGAATAACTTTTACAATGTAAAACCCAATACTTTTATTAAAATGCAAAGGAAAGTTTACAGTTCACTTTTTAAAATGATAGAAGCAGCTCTGGCTCAGCCTGCATTGGGCAAAATGTGTTTTGATGGCTCCTTGCCCAGGCCCAAGGGTCCCTCTGGCTAAAGCCTGGCTCACTGCTAGAGCTTCTGGGTGTTGACAGGTCAGATGGTGAGGGGTTTGCTGATTCAGTTATTACAGGGCCTATCATTTTGGGTCTGTAATCTTTTTGTCTTCTGGGTCTCCCCTGTTCTTGCCCCTTTCTATTTTTATTCTTACAAAAAGACCAAAAGAAATACAACCTCTGATTTCAGTGAAAAAAAAAATCATCTAAGTAGCCTTTTAATAAAAGCAGGGGCTCTTGCTTGTTCAAATAATCAATTAGGTGATGAAGAATTTTATTAGTTAATCATGTAAGTAATTAAAAATATTGATTGGTGAGGGTGCTGAAAAATGTGGAATGGTGGCTGCATGGGGACACTGGGAAGTGAAAATATTGATTGGTGAGGATGCTGAATATGTGGAGCAGTGGCTGCATTTGGACATTGGGAAGTGATCTAGAGGAGGAGCTTCTAAATCACTCTCTATTGTGCCTCTTGCAAGGAAGGTTAAACCAGGACACATTCCACAAGACTTGGCTGATCCTGGAGCCTCCATTTTCTCATGTGAAAAATAATAGTCCTGAGTACACAGGGCTCTCTATTGTATTAAATGAGACAGTTTGAACAGTGAGTAGCACAGCTCTAGCTCATGACACATGGGGCCATATTCCTGAGAATCAAGAAATTCTGGATTCTAAGTCCAGTTTTGTCCTGAAGCCTTGGGCTGAGAGGGATGGAATGGTCACTGGGGGCTCATCTTCTGAGACAGGACTCTCTGGGCAGGGGCTCTCCCAGGACTGTCTGAGAGATGAAGAGCATGATGTTGACGCTCAGCCTGTCATACTCAGCCAAAATAGGAGAACTCAGGAAGAAAGGCCTAGCTCCAGATATCTAAAGCTCTGTTTTTGTCTTGCTACATTTCAAACTACCACACACTTTAGTGGCTTAAAGAACAATGTTGGTTTAGCCCGCAAAAGTTCAAATTAGCCAGGGTATAATTGGAACAGTTGATGACTGCCCCATTCAAGGCAGCTAGGGTGGCTAGTCATCTGAATACTTGTTGCTCCAAGGTCTGGCTGTGGATGTTGTTGCTGGTGTCTGCTGAGACTGAGACTGAATACCTTCACATGGTTCCTCAGGAGTCCTTCCTCCCAACATGGTGGCTGTGTTCCCAGGGTGAACCTACTGAGAGAATCGGGCAGAAAATAAATCACCTTGTCTGATCTAGTCTCTGATTTCACTGTGTCACTTCGGCTGAATTCTATTTATTCAAGCATGCATTAAGGCCCCTGTCACTCACTATCCCCTCCCCTGCCACTGCTCTCTACATCTCAGTGCTTCTGGGATTTCAAGGGGAGAGGAAACAGAATCCCTCTTGTTGGGTGAGTGTCAAGGTTCTGAGAGAATGTGTGGGATTAAAAATACTTTTGTGTCCATATTTGGAAAATACCATTTGCCACACTGTACCCTCTCTCCTGGAGGCCTTAAGCATGGCATCTCCTGAAATGAGAAGGGACTGTCTTAATATCCACTTCAGAGGGATTGGTGAACCTCCATTGAGTACCCAGCCAGGAACCTGGTACCCAAACACTACCTAACAGCATGTGAGGTGGAAATCACTTCTCACTTTATGCACGAAGAAATGGAGGATCTTAGAGGCTCCATGACTTACTTGTCCAAGGTCCCCTGATGCACATCAGGGGCAAAGCTGAGATTCAAGCCTGGCCCACAGGACTCCAGAGCTTGTACCCCTCTCCCCATGCTATGATGCTGTGACCCCCAAGACTTGCCTTTGCTGGGAAGCTGACCACTGGTTTCAGTGGCCCTGACTATGGTCGGCATGACCTCCTGCCTCAGTGATGGGGAAGTATGGGTATCAGCAGTGAGATTCCAAGGCCAAATGGACCACCTTCCTGCCACCCTAAAGGTAGTCTGCTGGGCCTCTGAAAAGCAACAGACTTTGTACAGAGACCAGGCCTCACTCTTCTGAGCTGGCACTAACTTGTGACTCTCCCCACATGTGGCTCTTGCCTGGACACAATCCACAGAGGCTTTCTGAACCCATGCAGGGCCCAGCACCCTGAAAACCTTCCTAGATTGTGGCAAGAGCCTGGGCACTGCCCATCCCTGTCCAGAATGTACCTACCCTTTAATGAATATGGATACCCATGGCTTACTGTGCAAGGCAGGATCTTGGGGACACCCTGAACCCTGAATGATTCAGCTCAATGGATGCTACTGGTGGCAGAGCTGTTAGTTGCTCACCCAGCCCTTGGCCATGCACAGGCCCCAATTTGTCAGGCACTGGATGTAAGTTCTCTCCCTGTTCTGGACCCTTTTTCTCAACATCCATTGGATGCTGTGAGAGATTAGAGGACCTTGCACATCACCTTGGCAGACCCCTCAGGATCAGACCCCACCAGGGTCTCCCCTAACACAGAAATTTGCATAGGACAGGAGGAATATGGGGCTCCAGGAAGTGGGGGGAGGGGAAGGAGGGACAACAAGACTGATAGGTATCTGCTGTCAGCCTCCTTTTTCCCACCCCTGCCCTGTTGTTCTCAGGGTACTTCTCAGTATTCAGGAGGGAGTCCCTCTCTGATGGGAATGTGGTCCTTCCTCCAGAGACCTTGAAAACCCTGCCTTTCTGGGCTCAGTCATCAGGACCCTAAATATTCACCCCACCAGGAAGAATCCCAAGCTTCGTTTCTGGCACACAATTTTCCAAAGCCTCAAAAAGCAAACCTGGATGTGCTTGTACTCAGGCTGTTCATCCTTAGTAAAACTTGGCTATTTGTTTAGACTAGCTGATATTTCCATGTTTGTTTTTTTTATTAAAGAAAATATTCTGAGGAGAAAGTAGTATGTTTGCACAGAGCTTATGCCCTCTGCCTCTGGCCCCCAGTGTCCCAGAGCAGTTGGGTCTGAACATCATAGGTGGAGGAGCAGGTGGGCCAGTGAGGAGGCTAGGGTACCTGCTTCTCCTTTGTCCTTTTCTGAGAAGGAGGGGTGGAGCCTCCCTGGCAGGCTGATGTGGCCCCCTGTGAAAATGAGTTTGACACTCCTGCTCTAGTTTCTGCTTGACCCTGTGCTGGGCTCTGAGAGGAAAGGTGAATGGAGGGCCAAATGATACCGCTGCCTTCCTCCTCAATGGCACTTTGGTTCATGAGCCTCATAAAGGCCCCCTGTTCCAGTTCCACTGGCTGTGCCCTGCGTTAGTCTCTCTTGCATTTTGGTGCACTGTGCCTTTTCTCTCCTTTGCGCCTTTTTTGACCAGCATCTGCCAGGAGTGGGATGGCTGCTGGTGGACATTATTTTAAACAAATAATCATGATTGTTTAGACTCTACCTCAAAGGCTACATCCTCTCTGAGGCATGCTCAGTCAGGCCCACCTAAAGCCACCCTCAGCCCTCTCTCAGGGATTGGGATCCTGCCTCCACCTCAGAATTAGGCTATGGTGTCACAATCACTGACTGGGTGTGGGTCCCCACCCTGCCATTTACTGGCCCTGTGACTTCTCAGTCCTCTGTGAAGCTGCCAACCTAGGCTTCTGTGAAGCAAAATGAATACTGTATGAAGAGCCATAGAGTGCTTACTGTACATGCTGGACCCTCCCTAAGCAGCACAGTAGAATCCCTAACTCCCCCACTGTGCCTAGAATGCAGACCAGGTACCAGGTTTGGGGGTGCCACCTGTCAAGTAGGAGTATTGTGAATTCCAAGGGTGTGTTCCAACCCTCATGGTCTTGGAGAAAAGGGGCCACTCAACATGATCCATCTGGCGAGGAGAGTCAAAGATGTATGTGACTTGACCTTAGTTAAATCACTACACAGGCCTGGATTCACTGACATGATTGGCTTTCAATCCCAGGGACCCTTTTGAGGCAATATCCTTTTTTTCCCTTATTCAGATTTTTTTTATTGTCATGCAAGTATAGTTGTCCCCATTTCCCCCCACCACCACTCCCACCCACCTCAGCCATCCCCACCTCCTACCCTCGATCCTACCCCTCTTTGGCTTTGTCCATGGGTCCTTTATACATGTTCTTTGACAACCCTTCCCTCCTATCCCCCCATTATCCCCACCCACCTCCCCTCTAGTTACTGTCAGTTTGTTCTTAATTTCAATGTATCTGGTTATATTTTGCTCACTTGTTTGATTTGTTAATTAGGTTCCACTGATAGGTGAGATCATAAGGTACTTGTCTTTCACTGCCTGGCTTATTTCATTTAACATAATGCTCTCCAGATCCATCCATGCTGTCACAAAGGGTAAGAGCTCTTTCTTTCTTTCTGCTGCATATAATTCCATTGTGTAAATGTACCATAGTTTTTTGATCCATTCATTTACTGATGGGCACCTAGGTTGCTTCCAGCACTTGGCTATCGTAAATTGTGCTGCTATGAACATAGGGGTGCATAGGTTCTTTTGGATTGGTGTTTCAGGGTTCTTAGGATATAATCCTAGCAGTGGGATTGCTGGGTCCAAAGGTAGATCCATTTTTAGTTTTCTTAGAAAATTCCATACTGTTTTCCATAGTGGTTGTACCAGTCTGCAATCCCACCAACAGTGCACTAGGGTCCCCTTTTCTCCACAACCTCTCCAAAACTTATTGTTTGTTGATTTATTAATATTGGTCACTCTCACTAGTGTGAAGTGGTATTTCATTGTGGTTTTAGTTTGCATCTCTCTGATAGCTAGTGATGCTGAGCATCTTTTCATATGTCTCTGGTTCCTCTGCATGTCCTCCTTGGAAAAGTGTCTGTTCAGGTCCTTTGCCCATTTTTTAATAGGATTGTTTGTGTTCAGTGTAGTGGTGTGAGTTCTTTACATATTTTAGAGATCAAACTCTTGTCCGATGAATAATTTGCAAATACATTTCCATACGGTTTGTTCTCTTTTCATTTTGCTGATATTTTCTTTAGCTATACAGAAGCATTTTATTTTGATGAGGTCCCATTTGTTTATTCTTTCCTTTATGTCCTTGCTCTAGGTGACATATCAACAAAAATATTGCTGTGTTTTCCTGAGATTTTCCTGCATATGTTTTCCTCTATGTCTTTTATGGTGTTGCAACATATATTTAAGTTTTTTATCCACCTTGAATTTATTTTTGTGCATGGAGTAAGTTGGTGATCAAGTTTTATTTTTTTGCATGTAGCTATCCAGATATACCAACACCATTTTTTGAAGAGGCTATTTTTATTCTATTTTATGCTTCTGCCTCCTTTGTCAACTATTAATTGACCATAGAGAACTGGGTTTATTTCTGGGCTCCCTATTCTCTTCCATTGATCTGTCTGTTCTTATGCCAGTACCAGACTCTTTTGATTACTGTGGCCTTGTAATATATTTTGATGTCAGGTATTGTGATCCTTCCTACTTTGTTCTTCTTTCTCAAGATTGCTGTGGCTCTTTGGTTTTTTTTTTTTTTCTGGTTCCATAGAAATTTTTTAAATGTTTGTTCTATATTTGTAAAATATGTCATTGGTATTCTAGTAAGGATTGCTTTCAATCTACAGATAACTTTGGGTAGTATGGACATTTTAATGATATCAATTCTTACAATCCATGATCATGGTACATACTTCCATTTGTTTCTGTTTTCCTTAATTTCTTTCTTCAGTGTTGTGTAGTTTTCTGACTACAGGTCTTTTATCTCCTTCATTAGGTTTATTCCTAGATACTTTATTTTTCTTGTTGCTATATCAGATGGGATTTTTTCCTGATTTCTCTTTCTGATATTTCATCATTTGTGCACAAAAATGCCTTCCATTTCTGAATATTGACTTTGTATCCTGCTATTTTGCCAAAGACATGTATTAGGCCCAATAGTTTTTTGGTGGACACTGTAGGATTTTCTATGTACACTATCATGTCATCTGCAAACAAGACATTTTTGCTTCCTCCTTTCCCATTTGAATGCCTTTTACTTCTTTTTCTTGTCTGATTGCTGTGGCTAGGAACTCCAATACTATGTTGAATAAAAGTGTTGAAAACTGACATCTTTTTCTTGTTGCTGATCCTAGTGGGAAAGTTTTTAGTTTTTGCCAATTGAGTATGATGTTGGCTCTAGGTCTCTCATGTGTGGCCTTTATTATGTTGAGGAATGCCCTCTGTACTCACACTTTGCTAAGTGTTTTTATCATAAATGGGTGAACTACCTTATAAAATGCTTTTTTAGCATCTATTGATATGATCACATGATTTTTGTGTTTCCTTTTGTTTATATGATGTATTACATTTATTGATTTGTGAACATGGTACCATCATTGCATCCCTGGGGTCAATCCTAATTGATCATGATGTATAACCTTTATAATGTATTGCTCGATGCAGCTTGCCAATATTTTGTTGAGGATTTTAGCATCCATGTTCATCAGCAATATTGGCCTGAAGTGTTCTTTCTTTTTTGTGCCTTTAACTGGTTTTGGGATTAGGATGATGCTGATTTCATAAAAAAAGGTTGGGAGTCTTCCCTTTTGTTGGATTTTTTGGAATAGTCTGTGAAGGGTAGGGGTTAGCTCTTCATGATATATTTTGTTAAATTCTCCTGTGAAACCATCTGGTCCAGGATGTTTGTTTGCTGGGAGTTTTTAAATTACTGCTTTTATTTCATCAGCTGATATTGGTCTGTTCAGGCTTTCTTCTTCTTCACTGAGTTTTGGAAGATTATATTTTTCTAGAAATTTTTCCATTTCACCTAAGTTTTCTTTTTTATATTTTTGAAAGATTTTATTTATTTATTTTTAGAGAGCAGGGGAGGGAGATAGAGAGGGAGGAAAACATGAATGTGTGTTTGCCTCTCACATGGCCCCTGTAGGAGACCTGGCCCTCAACACAGGCAATGCCTTGACTGGGAATCAAACCAGCAACCCTTTGATTCCAGTCTGCACTCAATCCATTGAACTACACCAGACAGGTCATTTCACCTAGGTTTTCAAATTTTTTGACATATTTTGGTATATAGGAAATTATGTTGTATTAACAATCCTTTGTATTTCTGCAGTATCAGTTATAATCTCTCCTCTTTCTTTTCTTATTTTGTTTGTTTGGGACCTCTCTCTTCTTTTCTTGACAAGTCTGCTTAAAGGCTGATTGATTTTTTTAATCTTTTCAAAGAAACATCTCCTGGATTTATTGATCTTTAAAATTATTCTTTTATTCTCTATGTTGTTTAATCCTCCTCTTATCTTGGTTATTTCCCTCCTTCTCCTTGATCTGGCTTTGTTTGTTGTTGTTCCTCTAGTTCTTGCAGATGTAGGGTTAGTTGTTTATTTGAAATTTTCTATCTATTTTGGGTGGGCCTGTATGGCTATGAACTTCTCTCTCAGGGCTGCCTTTGCTGTGTCCCAAAAGCTTTGGACTGTTGTGAGTTCATTTTCATTTGTTTCCAGAAACTTTTTGATTTCTTCCTTAATCTCATTCTTGACCCATTCATTGTTTAATAGCATGCTATTCAATCTCTATGAGTTGGCATGTTCTTACATGTTTTTCTTGAGGTTCGTTGCTATTTTGAGGCCTTTGTGGTCTGAGATGATGCTTGATATGATTTCAGCTTTGTAGAATTTGTTAATGTCTGTTTTATGTCTTATCATGTGGTCTATCTTTGAAAATGTTCTATGTGCATTTGAGAAGAATGTGTATTTCACTTCTTTGTGATGAATAATTCTACATATATCAGTTAAGTTCATTTGATCTAGGGCATTGTTCACTGCTGCAATATCTTTGTTAATATTTTGTTTGGAAGATTGACCTATTTTTGACAATGGGGTGTTAAGAATCCCCTAGTATAAGTGTGTTACTACTGTCTATATCTTTCTTGAAGTCCTCCAAGATTTTCCTCATATATTTGGTTCTCCTATGTTGGGTTCACATATGTTTATAATGTTTATGTCTTCTTGATGGATTCTTCCCTTGAATATAACGGAGTGTCCTTCTGAGTCTCTTTTTATGGCCTTTGTTTTGAAGTCTATTTTGTCTAATACAAGTATTGCTACCTTGGCTTTTTTCCCCCTGTCCATTTGCTTGGAATATTTTCTTAGAGACCTTCATTTTCAGTCTGCATAGGCCTTTTGTTCTGAGATAGTTCTCCTGAAGGCAGCATATGCGTGGGTTATGTTTTCTGATCCATTCAGCTACTCTATGTCTTTTGATTGGAGCATTTAATCCATTAACATTTAAGGTTGTTATTGATAGGTACTCATTCATTGTCATTTTATTCCCTGCATACCTGGATTCCTCTCTCTCACACACTCTTTTCCTTCCTTTCCTTAAAGCAATCCCTTTACCATATCTTGAAGTAATGGTATGGTGGAGGTTTATTCTTTCAAATTTCTTTTGTCTTGGAAACTCCTCATTTCACCTTCCATTTTAAATGATAGCCTTGCTGGGTAGTTAGTCTTGTTTGCAGCCTTTGCTTTTCATTACTTGGAATATATTTTGTCATTCCTTTCTAGCTTGTAGTGTTTCCATTGAGAAGTCAGCTATTAGCCTTATGGGGGTCCCTTGTATGTTGCTTCCTGTTTCTCCTTTGCTGCCCATAAGATTCTTGCTTTGTCTTGAAATTTTGCCATTTTAATTATGATGTGTCTTGGAGTAGGCCTCTTTGGGTTTCTCTTGATGGGACCCTCTGTGGTTCCTGAATTTGTGTAACTTTTTCTATCATCAAGTTAGGGAAGTTTTTTATCATTATTTTTCAAACAGGTTTTCTATCCCTTGCTCCTCTTGTTCTCCTTCTGGTATCCCCATTATATGGATATTATTCCTTTTCATGTTGTCCTGCATTTCTTAACCCCTCTTTGTTCTTTTTGAGTCTTTTTTTCTTGCTCTTTCTGTTTTTTTTCCTACCTTGTCCTCCAGCTCACCGATCTGATTCTCTGCTTCACCTAGCCAGATTATGAATCCTTCTACTGTGTTCTGCAATTCAGAAATTGTATTCTTCATTTCCTCTTGGCCCTTATTAATAGTTTCTATTTCCTTTTTCATGTTGATATAGTTTGCAGTAAGTTCCTCATAGTTTCCCTGTGTTGTTGGTAATTATCAGCAAGCTCATTGAGCTTTCTTATAACCATTGCTTTGAACTCAATATCTGATAGTTGACTTGACTCTATTTCATTTAGAATTATTTTGGAGGCCTCTTCCTTTCTTTTCTTTTGGGGTTTGTTTCTTTGTTTTTCCATTGTTTTTGAGACTCTTCTTGTTAGCCCCTGCTTCTTAAACTGATCTGCCTGACTCCCTGAGTTTGTGGTATGAACTTCTATGGTAAGAGACCTGTGAGATTCAGTGGTACAGTCTCCTTGATCTCCTGAACTTGCTACTCTAGGGATGCCATTTTTGTTGGCTCTCTGGATGTAATTAGGTTTTGATTGTTTGGTTGTTCTTTGGTGGATCCTTCCCTCCAGCTGGTTGACTGAGTGTGACTCCACCTACCACATCTTGTATTCTGTTGTGCAAATGCTGCCAGAAGAAAACCACAAAGCCCAGGGAACAAACCCATATGTACAAACTCCCTTACCCCCAATCTCAGTATCAACAGCAAATGAACCAGTATTAATAAGGGTGTAAAGAGATTAAGACCATCATTAAAAAAGGAGAGAAATAAACTATAGTATAAATTCTAGTGATTTAATGTGCACAACTTGCTGGACATGAAATGAATGTTAAAAAGCTATGCAAGAAAGAAAATATTGCTAATCATGGAGAAGACCACAGTGGATTTTGCCTCAGTGGCCTCTAATGTTTACTACTGTTTTTTTTTTTTTCTTTCTGGATCCACCTCTGGAGATATCAGATGTTGACCCTGTCTGACCTTAGGTGCCTGCTCTGAGACTGTGAGGGATCTGCTTTTTGTGGCTGTCTCTTTCAGTTGTTAATCTAGTTACTCTGCACTCAGCAGTCAGGCTTAAGCCCCATAGAGTTGGTCAGAATCTCTCCTGGGGTGAGAGTTATTTATTTTTTCTGCATGCTTCTGCTGCTCGCATGGGAGTTGTTTGTCTAAGCAGTATAGCTGCTGCCTTAGGGGTGATGACTCAGCACCAGGATCCTGGTGGGTGCTCTCTCAGTTCTCTCTCCAAAGCCTCTGTCCCTAGTCTCTCCTCAAGCATCTCTAGTCCACTCTCTGCCACCTATTTGCCAGAGATCTACTGTCTGTGGCTACCTCCATCAGTTGTTAATCTAGTCACTCTGCACTCAGCAGTCAGGCTTAAGCACCACAGAACCAGGACAGAGTCTCTCCTGTGAGTGGGGCTGTTGTTTCCCCTCAGGCTGCTGCTGCTCAGAGCAGAGTAGTCTGCCTGAGCATGATAGCTGCTGCAGTATGGGGGATGACTCAGCACTGGAATCCCTGCTGCTACTCTCTCTGCTGTCTCCCCAAAGTTTCCATTCCCTGTCTCTCCTCAGGCATCTTCAGCTCACTCTGCCTCCACCTTTGCTGGAACCCAGGGCAAGTGGCTACAAGTGAAAATGTGTGCGTTGGTCCTTTAAATGGCTCTCTATGTCTCCAATGATCCTTCTCTGGCAGACAGCAACCCTGCTGCTTTTTGCCTCTGGTTGTTATCTGTGTACTTTTGGGGGCTCTGGTGCTCTAGGCTTGGGATCCCAGCTTATGGTTTAGACCTCATTCTTCTCAGGGGGATCCAATCAGCTGGTTAATATCCCTCCAGCACTGCCATCTGTGGGTACCCGACCAGCCTTCTTGAGTCTCCACCACACTCCTTACCAAACAGGATGTGCTGAAACTGATTCTTCTATCTTTCCAAGGCTATAAGTCTTCCTTCTCATTATTATTCAGTTGTTTGTACTGTGTGGTTTCTCCACAATTTATTTGTAATTCCAGATTTGTCCTAGGAGGAGGTTAGTGTGGCTTCCATTCACTCCTCTGCCATCTTGCCTCCCCCATTTCAGCAATGTTTAACTAATACTATAGCTACTTTGAACCACCCAGCATCTTGAGACTATAAATTATCAGCACAGAAGGCCCAGTTTTGCCCACAAGTGGTAAGGTTTCTTGGGTTCCTGTTTGAACTTGGCAAAAGGGGTCTTACTGGAAGGAGAAAAGAAAACATAATTCAAGTGAGAATTCCCAATACCAGAAAACAATTAAGAGGACTCCTGGGAATGGCAGGCTACTACAAACTTTGGGATCATTGCTAAACTTTTATATGAAGCTCTGAAAGGAAAACTTTTAGTGTGGATAAAGGAGTGCACTCAAGCTTTTGAATCCCTGAAGGCACACCTGGTCTTGGGTCTTCCAAACCTATTAAAGCCCCTTTAATTATATGTTCATAAAAGCCAGGGCATTGCCCTAGGATTCCTCATCCAAATGCTTAGTGACATTCCATAACCCATCGCATACTTGTCCATGAAGTAGATCACAATGTCCAGGGGTGGCCTGACTGTTTGAGAGCTGGACCAGCCACATGTGTGAGCTTTTACAGGAAGCTGAAAAGTATTCCTTTGGACAGCCATTCACCATCTATGCACTTCACCAAGTGTTGAGCCTACTGGAGCAAAAAGGAAATTTGTAGCTCGCTGCTGGAAGAATGAGCAGGTACCAAGCAATGCTTCTTGGTAATCTCAGTGTCTCCCTCAAAACTGTAAGTAAGTTAAATCCTGCCTCCCTTCTCCCAGAGCCTCACTCAGATTTGCTAATGCATGGTTGTGCTGAAATAATTAATGAAGAGTATTCTAGCAGAATTAATTTACAGGACCATCCTCTAGAACAGGCAGACTAGAATTTATATGCAGATGGAAGCAGTTATTTGGACATAAGAAACAGAAAGGCTATATATGCAGTTGTGACTCTTGAAGGAATAGTAGAGACCAAGGCCTTAATGCCAGGAACCTCTGCTCAGAAGGTAGAATTGATTGCATTGATGAGGGCACTAGATTTATCATGCAAAAAGAGAATAAGTATGTATGTTGACTCAAGGTATGCTTTCTTAATTTTGCATGCACGTGGTTCCTTCTGGAATGAAAGAAGATGATTAACCTCCAATAAAAAGGAAATGAAGGATGCAGCAGAAATTTTAAAATTGTTAGAAGTTGTCCAGGTACCTTTATAGGTGGCAGTTATGCACTTCCCAGGGCATCAGAGAAAGGACACTGAAGTGGCTAGAGGAAAAAGTCTGCTAATCAAGCAGAAAAAGAGGCTGTTAAAGGAATGTTTATAATGCCTTTGGTATCTGTTCTAGACTTGTCACAATTCAATACTGAATATTAGGCTGCAGACTTAGAGAATGCTAAGGGTTGGAGTTTTGATGAAGAAGGCTGACGCAGACACTGGCCCGCAGTGTCCATGGCATTATGGATGAGATAAAACATTCACATGGACTACTGAGTCCTGTGGAGGAAAAGGGATGGCACGGCTACTCTCTCAAGGGGAAAGTGTGCTGACCCTTGCCTTGACAGGCTTTTGCTGGCTTTCAATTTGCACAGGAATACAAGTAAAGCTCATTAATCATTGTCAGGCAGTAAGGATTAAACAATAGATAGCTATAATGAACTATGAGGGCTTATTCTGAGTCAGGGTCTGTTAGCTAAAGGGCTACAAAACTTTGGGAAACAAACTCATTTCCTGCTCGGACCATTATCATTAAATTGAGAGCATTCTAAGCAAAGCAGGTTTCATGATATTTTATATATTCTTTCTTAGTCCTGATCACCCTGGGGAACCTGCCCTTCCCAGGACAGGGCTGCACCACCCTCTGTCATTGTTTCAGGCTTAAGTCAGGCAGGGGAAGTAAGGCAGCCAAGAGATTAGGAGACTTCTTGCAGACAGAATGAGGATTCAGGTTATGTCATAGCTGAGGTGCGAGGTTCCATCACCCCCTTTTGCTATAGCCCCCAAGTCCTTCCCTGGGGGCTCCTTGTGATCATGCCTGTCTTAGGCCATTCCTCCCTTGAAGAATCTTACCTGTCATTGGCTAACTGATCAAGTATTGGGGGTCAGGCAGGGTGAAGTAAAAGGAGCAGAGGTGGTGCCCCTGCCAGGGAGATAAGCTTTGTCTCCTTAGTGGCTTATGGTCCCAAGGTCACTCACTCAGCCTTAGCCATGGCGGGGAGGTGAGGGGGAGTTAAAGCTTCTGAAACCAAGCAGTGTGGTTCCCAACATAGGGTCCTGACAGTGTATGGAAAGAGAATAAGAAAGAAGTTATACTACTTTCCTAAACCTTTAGTAGAGCCAGTCATGAAGCATTTGCATAAGGCCACACACTATGGAAGAGACTCATTAACCATCTATGTCAAACTGTGACTCACAGGTCCTAGAATTTCTAAAGCTATACAAAAATTAATTGCTAGATTTGTTGTGTACTGGAAGAACAACCCCAGAACAGATCTCCATCAAAGGAGAGAAAGAAAGCAATACCAAGGACTGCCCATTTGAGGACTGGCAAAAAGACTTTACCAGATGCCAGTGGTCCAAGGGTGGGAATATTTGTTAATCTCTGTTGACACCTTTTCAGGATAGCTAAAGGCCTATTCTACTAGGACTGAGAAATCCTTGGAGATAGTGAAAGTCTTACTGAATGAAATAATTCCTTGTTTTGGCTTACCCAGCAATATCCAGAGTGATAATGAGCCTGCTTTTGTTTCAGAAATTACACAGAAGTTCAGTAAATATTTTAGGAATCAAGTGGAGACTTGACATGCATGGAGGTATTGGGCTTCTGGGAAGGTGGAGAAGAAGAATCACACCTTGAAGAAAAATATAGCAAGGCTGTGTCAAGAAACTCATCTCCATTGGGATCAAGCTTTACCTATTGCTCTGCTCAGGATAAGGGTGGCTCCTCAAAGTGGGATTCAATGAGCCTTATGAAATTATGTACAGGTGACCATTTCAGGCTATGATTGGTGTGGAAGATACGTATATAGATCGAGAAGTTAAGGTAAAGAACTATGTATAACATTTAAGTCAGACCTTAGCTGTCATTAGTTAATGACCTTGCTTTTATTAGAGACCTTTCTCCCATAAGTTCACTATATTTATTTGAACCTGGAGATAAAGTGCTACTCAGGACTTGGAAGACAGGATCTCCAGAAAGCCAACTAGAAGAAAACTGATCTGAACCTTGAGATGTACTCCTCACCACCCCAACCATGATGAAATTGTCAGAAATAAAACCTTGGGTTCATCACATCAGAGTAAAGAATGTACCAAAAGAACAATAGACCACTGAAACACAAGAAGATCTGAAAGTCATCTTTTGAAAAACAATGACATATTCTTTTTATTACTTTTTTGTTTAATACCATGTTATGGAAAATTTATTCCTTTCAAACAAGATGAAAATGTTTGGGTCTGTTTAGGAAGAAGTGTTCTAAATATCTCTCACTTTTTCCTTGCAGGAGGAACCTATGTTGAACAAACTTTCACTTCATGTCTTATAGGAGTTTGTACTTCCCTAGAGAGCCTTTGAAATTATACTTTGCTTTGGGTATATCAATAGGAACATAACCTACTCTGATATTTATAATTGGGGACCTTTGGCAACTCTAAAGGACAGGGAAATGTTTTTATTCAAAGTCACTAATGTAGCCCCAGCTGGAGAGTGTGCAACTTGCAAAAAATATTTTATGTTTTCAGAAGACATGGAGATAAATTGTACCAACACTACTGTATTTTATAACTTTGGTCACATCAAATTGCCAAAGGATGGTTTCTAATATGTGGAAGGACTGTGTATTCCTATGTTCCAGCAAACAGTTCTGGGAGACCATGCTTTCTAGGAAGACTTATGATCTTTGTGCCTCAGAAGCCCATGCCACTCAGGCTCTATGAGCACTCTCCCTTGCACTTGAATATAACAGTGATTTACACCTTTTTAGTCCCACTGAATATATATATTTTGACCATGTTTGTAATACCAGTCATGGTATCCTCTTTGAATACAGAAATAAGTAGATTAGCCTGCACTATGACAAAAGCTTTGATGCCACCACTCAAGCCATTAGTGCCATCAGTCAAGAACTAGGACAAGTTAGAGAAGTGGTATTAGAAAATTGCATAGCTATAGACTACAGCCTTTTAAGACATGATCATGGATGTGAAGAATTTAAAGGACTCTGCTGTTTCAACCTGGCCGATAATTCACCACTTATAAAGCACAAAGCAAAGCAAATGAATGGTGTAGTGTCCAAGATAAAACAAGGAGAGGGATTCTTTGGAATTAATTTGTCTAAAGTAACTTCCTAGCTGCCTAGTATTACTGGTCTTAGGGAGGCATTTGTTTTAATTCTTTTCATTTTTTTCAGTATCATAGTTTCTTGTCGCATACAATGTGCCCCCTTATGTGGATCTGCAATTAAGTGTATACCTAGCCCCTTACCAGACTTTCTAGTGCTAAGATACACACTCAACAGCAAAATGATTATTTCCATATGAAACTGATCTCAAAGAAATAAGATAGTTTAAACTAACAGTAGTGGTTGGATGGGGGAACTCAAGAGTTGTAAAGTTTTTAGTTTTAAGTTATAATTAATAAGCTTAGTAATTAATGTATGCGAAAACTATTGTTCCCAGAAATGGGATGTATAACTGGACCCACCCTGACTCTAGTGGACCCACAAGCAATTTTGACTTTGTGCCCCAGAAGGACTGAGAGAAATCAAGATGGTATCTGAGCCATTGTGTTCCAGGGAGAGATGTCCACAGCCCAGGGCACAGGTAAAGAATCACTGGTCAACAGATGAAAGGATGCTAGGAAAATTGTTGGACTGCAGCTTTTATCTGATTAACTTTTGCCCTGAGTTCAAAACCCCCTTGCTTACTTTTTTTTTTCTGAATTCCAACCCCCTTACATACACTTTTTTTCTCTTTATAAAAAAGGCCAACTTGAGGTGAAATTAAGATGGTCTTTTAGGGTACATAACCCACTGTATTCTCAGATCACTGCCCATCCTAATAAAGCACCCATAAAGAGACAATCCTTGGCTCTATTAATTGGTTCTGGTAGTGACAGGCAGCATGAATACCAACTTCTAGTTTCATTTCCTTCTCCCTGTCTATCCCCTTCATCATGCCTGCTCATCACAATCAGCTAGCATATTTTTTGTTGACTTGTTGTCCACTCTCTCCTAAGAGAGGCAGGGAATCACTAGTCTGGCATATGCACTGTAATTGTGGCTGTTGTGTCAGTTGCCTCATCTCTGCAGGCTGTCAGCTAGTTGAGGTTGGAGAGTGAGTGTCCACTTGACATGAACACCATTCCTTGTACCTCTGTGGGGCACTGTGTTATAGCTTCACACATGTGGCTCACCTCACTGAAGGTCACAGTGCTGATGTTTTCCTATTGTACAGGTAGGACACACTTCCTCAAAGAGGGAAGGCTGTGCCCCAGATGGGCTCTCGGAGTGGAGAAGTTCTGGCTTACTGCCCTCTGGGCCCTGGCCAGACCCTACCCTGCATGAGCTGTGTATGGCCTGGCACTGGGCTGCCCCCCAGTGTCATCACAGCAAGGCCTGGTGTGTGCTCTGCCGTGGACCTCCACTGTGAACATCCTGATGATGTGACAGTGTGATTTCTTGTGATGTAATTGGATCCCCAGAGGCTGGGGAGTGATCCCTGTGGGCTTTGGCTGCACAGTGGGGTCCCTTACAGGTTTGCGTGTGCATGCATGCATATTTGTGTAAGTGGCTTCTCCTTTTGTACTTGGGGTCTGGTGCAGAGACATCAGAGTTCAGTCTGCTTTTTAAAGAGATAGTGTCAGGTACTGCCCAAGTGCTCTGGAAACTCAGAAGCCTTGCTTGCTGATGTGAGACCCTAACCAGTGGCCCAACTTTTCTAGGGTTGCATTTTGCTCATCCATAAAATAGGGTAACAATTCTACCCCATTCTCAGACTCTCCATGAGGATTAAAATGAGAACCTACCCAGAGAAGGTGCTGGAGACTGCTGCTGAGCAGTGAGTGGCTTGTCCTGAGCAGGCTGAGGTAGAGGCAGGAGGGGACCTTGAAGTCCATTCATCCCAAGTGAAGAGACACAGGCATGCTAGTAACATTGGAGGTAGCCTTTTCTTCCCTGAGTAACTCAGAAGGCAGTTGTGGAAATCCTGTGTTTTGACATGGGCCCAAGAAGCCCAACCCAGGGCCAGAAGTTAGAGGGACAGTTACTCTTATGGCTGAAATCTATCTCTGTTCAAGCTTCATCTGCTGGGTGTGGGCATATCTGTGGAACCTGCCCTTTTTCATAGAGCCTGCTGAGATTTTTTCAGCCTAGGAAGATTGAGAGTACCAGCCCTTGGGAACCCTGAGAGATTCTCTGGGAGCTGGAGAGAAGGAAGAGGCTTTAGATGCTGCCCATGCTGCAGGGAGAGTGTGAATGAGCCTCTGCTTCAGGATGAGGGATTTTCTGGGGTTCTCTGGGGAGGGCACCTCAGCTTCCTCAGAAGTGAAGGGCTAGTGTCCCATCCTGCTACACAAAGCCCCCACCTTGTGTCTGGCCCATGTCCCAGACCTCTCTCATTGCAATCCTGGGACACCCCATTCTCTCAAACTTCTGTTTGTCCAGGGCATATGCCTTGTCTGTGCTGTGCCCTCTTATTAGGCTGCTTATCCCATCTGTGCCCTGAAGTGTCCTTCCTCTGTGAAGCCTCCTGTGAATGTTGTGCAAGGAGGGGGTCAGCTTCCTGCTTCTGTCTTCTAGTTGTTTTCCAGGAAGGAGCTGTGGGTCACCTGCCCTATCCCCAGGCCAATGCTGGCAGGTTGAATGAATGAGTGCCCAGTAGTCAAGACCCTGTCCCCTCCAAAGTCTTGCCATACTGAACTGATGGGCCAAAGATCTGGTGATAAGGTCAGAATAACAGAACCCATCACTGGACAAAACTCCCGGTCCCCATCTGGGAGCTTGTGGATGAGAAGCTCAGGTCCTTGTTAGCAGGAGGCACATGACACTCTCTGCTCTTGGATAGTCCCAGGGCTCTGGGCTCTCAGCCCAGCCTGCTCTGGAGATCAGTTGACTGCAGGATACTCTTGATGGAATAAATTATTTACTTTGTGCCTATTGTTGGATGGACCATGACAATCTCCTCTGAGAGACTGGGGGAAAGCAGTGAGACTGGCCTCCAGTGGAGAAGATGGAACTTGGAGACAGCAGAACAATACATGTGGGGAAGGTATACAGGCAGTCCACCCTCCAGTGTGTCCCATGGAAAACAAAGAGGTGTGTGACTCAAGATATCTGGGACTGTCATTGCCTGTCCCATTATTGGAGATTCATATGAGAAGTTCTGAGGAGCCCTGAGATGAAAACCACACACAGGAGAAAAAGCCTGTGTATCTTTGTAGACCCCAACATGTCCCAGTTGACTGGGACCCCTGAGAATTTTTGTTGAGTGTGATGGCTAATTTTGTATTAAGTTGACTGGGCCAAGGAATACCCAGATTAAACATTATCTCTGAGTGTGTTTATGAGGGTGTTTCTGGGTGAGATTAGCATTTTAACATGTAGACTAGCAAATCACCCTCCCAATGTGGTCAGGAAGTTCCAATCTGTTGAGGCCCTGAATAGAACAAAAGGTGGAGGAAGGAGAAATTACCTCTTTTTCCTTCTCACCTGACTGCTGAGCTGAAACATCTGATCTTTTCCTGCTCTCTGCTCCACTGGTTCTCAGGCTTTAGACTCAACTGAACTATACTGCCAGCTCCTCTGAGTTTCCAGCTTGTAGACAGCAGATTGCGTGAGCCAATTCCTTATAATAAATTTCTTTCTATGTATATATGCAATTAGTTTTGTTCTTTTAGAGAACTCTAATACAATAACAGTGACATCATACCTGTTAATACCCCACAAAGCCAGCAATCCTGGAAATCCCCTTGGGAAGCACTCGGCTGATGGTGTTATGGTGTTATGAGTCTAGGGGCATCCATGCCCTGCCTAAAAAGAGCACTGCTTGTTCTGGATGACCAGTAAGGCCTATCATAGTTCCTTCTGATTCCCAACTCCAGGCTCAGGGACCGTCAAGAAATCCTCATAGAACTTCATTTCTTTGCTGCTTTCTGTTATCCCCAAAACAGCTTCCAAGATTAACAATAAATTTATATTTGAAAAACAGTTGTTACACAGCCAGCCCATCATAAGTACCTTAATAAACATAACTTAATAAACAGCAAAAAATGAACTCCAGATCACTGACTACTTTCCTCTATGAAGATATATACAAAAAATTTTTTAATATTTTTTATTGATTATGCTATTACAGTTGTCCCATTTCTCTTCCATCATTCCCCTCCACCCTGCACACCCCCTCCCACCCACATTCCCCCACTTTAGTTCATGTCCATGTGTCATAAGTTCTTTAGCTTCTACATTTCCCACACTATTCTTGTCCTCCCCCTGTCTATTTTCTACCTACCATCTATGCTACTTATTCCCTGTACCTTTCCCCCCCTCTTCTCCTCCCACTCCCCTGTTGCTAACCCTCCATGTGATCTCCATTTCTGTGGTTCTGTTCCTGTTCTAGCTGTTTGCTTAGTTTGCTTTTGTTTTAGGTGTGGTTGTTAATATCTGTGAGTTTGCTGTCTTTTTACTGTCATATTTTTTATCTTCTTTTTCTTAGGTAAGTCCCTTTAACATTTCATATAATAAGGGCTTCGTGATGATAAAGCCCTTTAACTTGACCTTATCTGAGAAGCACTTTATCTGCCCTTCCATTCTAAATGACAGCTTTGCTGGATAGAGCAATCTTGGATGTGGGTCCTTGACTTTCATGACTTGGAATACTTCTTTCCAGCCCCTTCTTGCCTGTAAGGTCTCTTTTGAGAAATCAGCTGACAGTCTGATGGGAACTCCTTTGAAGGTGACTGTCCCCTTATCCCTTGCTGCTTCTAGAATTCTCTCCTTCATTTTAATCTTGGCTAATGTAATTGTGATGTGCCTTGGTGTGATCCTCCTCGGGTCCAACTTTTTGGGGACTGTCTGAGCTTCCTGGACTTCCTGGAAGTCTATATCCTTTGCCAGATTGGGGAAGTTCTCCTTTATTATTTGTTCAAATAAGTTTTCCACTTGTTTGGTCTTCCTCTTCCCCTTCTGGTACCCCTATAGTTCAGATGTTGGGATGTTTAAAGATGTCCTGGAGGTTCCTAAGCCTCTCCTCATTTTTTTTGAATTCTTGTTTCTTCATTCTTTTCTGTTTTGTTGTTTCTTTCTTCCTTCTGGTCCACTCCATTGATTTGAGTCCCATTTTTCCTCCCATCACTATTGGTTCCCTGTACATTTTCCTTCATTTCACTTATTGTAGCCTTCATTTTTTCATCTAATTTGTGAGCAAAATCAACCAATTCTGTGAGCATCCTGATCACCAGTGCTTTGAACTGTGCATCTGATAGGTTGGCTATCTATCCATCACTTAGTTGTATTATTTCTGGAACTTTGATCTGTTCTTTCATTTGGGCCATTTTTTTTTGTCTTGACACACCTGTTACATAGTGAGGGGCAGAGCTTTAGGTGTTCCCCAGGGCAGGGCAGCCCAGTGGCTGGGTGGTGATGCTGTGTGTGGGGGTGGGGTTCGAGATGGAACAATGGTGCTTGCTCCACTCTCTCTCTCAGATTCCAGTCCCTTCAGTCACTTCCCCTTCACCTGGATTATCTGCACAGGAATGTGGGACCACCTGGTCAGCCAGCCACCTTGCGAGGCCTCAATGAGTCTGCACCATTGCTACCCTGTGCCCAGGGGTCCGCTAGCTGTTGCCTGCATACCTGGGATCTTCCAGCCACTGCTGCCTGTGTGCCTGGGTCTGCCAACCTCTACTTTTTCCTGCCTTTTTCTACTTTTTTTGTGTAGCTCCACCCCCTTACCAGTCTCAATGAATGGTTGTTGGACTTCTGTACAGTTCAATTTTCCATCAGTTCTGGTTGTTTTCTTGTTTCTAAATCTTTGTTGTCCTTAATTTTGATTGTGCAAGGAGGCACAGTGTGTCCACCTACACCTCCATCTTGGCTGGTAGTCCTATACAAAAATTTTAAGTAAATTGTTAGCAAATAGAATCCATCAGATATTAAGAGAATGACACCTTGCAAATAGTGTCCCTTGTGAGTTCCTCTGGTGAGTAACAGTGTGTAGTGTTAAGAAAGGTATTATCAGAGTCCACTCACTAATGGGTAAGATGGTGGGTAGTCACTGGAGGGGTGTGAAGGGGCTTCAGAGTGTCAGAGCTTTGACCAGGGTGGACGACATGGACATTTGCACTGTGAAAAATTCATGGAACTTCACATCTAGGAGATGTGCAGTCACTGTAGGGTGTAACACTTCAAAAATCATTTAAGAAGAAAACCAACCAGTGGGAAAAAGATGTTTGCTGCATATATAGTAAACTGAGGATTAGCCACTTAAAAATCAATAAGAAAAAATACAAACAACCTATAGGAAAAGTGGTCAAAGGGTAAAGAAAAGAACAATTCACTGAAGAGGGAACATGAATGGCTAATAGAAACATGAAATCAGATGTTCAACATCACCAATAATCAAGAAAATACAAATAAAGAAGAATATTTTATATTCATCACTTTGGAAAAAAACTTGTGTCAAGAGTATATAAAATACTAGGCAGTGGGAAATTTCACACCCATGGGCAGGGGTGTAAATTAATCCAATCACTCAGAGGAGCAGACCACAAAAACATGTGAATTTGAAAAAGTGTATTCCTGAAGATGCTGAAATTCCACTCTGTGTTCATACCTTTGGGTACAACTGTGAGACTGAATAAGGATGTCCATTGCAGTATAGTTTGCTGTAGCACAAAACTGGCAATAGCTTCAAACATTAGGGAAGTACATAAACAAGTGAGATATTTATGAGTTAGAATCCTTATGGAGAAGTTAAAATGAGCAAATTAGATCTATTTGTATCAATATAGATAAGATAAAAATGGGTTATAGCTTGAAGCACCTATGGACCTTCACCATTCACTGGTGCTCATGGACCCCATATGCATATGGGCTTGGAAATTAGACTGCAAAGATGCCCCTGAGGCTATGCCAGCCTTTGCTTCCAGTGGGGAGGGAAAGCACCTTGAGTCAGGAGGAAAGGTCCCTTGCAATATTGTATTACTTTCACATGAATTTAAGCTTCTGAAGTATACATGAATAGGTCTCAACATTTATAAAATCTGACACTGTTGTCTGTTATAGTCTGTACTTTTATATAATTATAAAACTAAGCAGGAAACAGAAAAGAACACAAAAGAAAACTAATGGAATTACTACTACTCCCAGAACAGTACAGGCCCTAGGCAGCCCAGATCTCAGGCACTCACACTCATGAATTTGCCCAGTGCAAATGACTGGGCTGAGCCCACAAAAGTCCCTGGAGGACAATGCTCATGAATGCCTTGGATTATAGTTCTGGTCACTGCTCACTCATGCTGTGCAGGTCCTCATTTTAGGTCCATCTATGGCCTCTAGGAAGTCCCTCTGATCTCTAGCTTATCCTCATCCAGGAAGCTGCTTGTGAACCTAGTGTCTCAGGTACAGCCAGAGGTCAGCACTGTCCACTCCCATACACACCTGACTCCAGAACCCAGGCCAACTCAGAGCTCCCTGCAGCTCTCCATAATCCTCTCCTATTCCAGGCTGGATAGGAGTTAGGTTTATACCAGAGATATAAAAATAACAGCACTCACTTATCATGTGCTTAGAATTCACCAGGCAGGCACTGGCCACTTGCTGCCATCATCTGTTTTACCTCTCACAACCACCTGCTGTGAGAAAGAACACCAGAAAACCAAGATATTTCACAAAGGAAATCTATATTTCTTTCAGCCTAGCCAAGACCCAAGAGAAAAGAAAGAACCTGGAATAGGCAGGGAGAAGGGAAAGGCTGGGAATACTATTGTTATGACATGTTTTGATTTTCTTTTTTTAAATTTTTTTATTTATTTATGTATTTGTTTGTTTATTTATTTATTTATTTATTATTCCTTCAGGCTTCTTCTTCTTTTTTTATTGTTCTATTATAGTTGTCCCAATTTTCCCCACTTCCTCTTCCCTTCCCCACCCACCACTGGCACCCACAGTCAATCCTCACCCTGCTGTCCATGTCCTTGGGTCATTTATATCTACCTGTTCCTTGACTAGACCCTTCCCCTTCTTTATCCTTTATCCCCAACCTACTTCCCTTCTTGTTGCTGTCAGTGAGCTCCTTTTTTCCATGTCTCTGGGTCTATTTTACTCATTTGTTTATCTTGTTCATTAGGTTCCACTTATAGGAGAGATCATATAGTATTTGTCTTTCACCTCCTGAATTATTTCACTTAGCATAATACTCTCCAGTTCCATTCATGCTATCATGAAGGGTAGCAGTTCCTTCTTTCTTTCTGCTACATAGTATTCCATTGTGTGAATGTACCACAGTTTTTTGATTCATTCATTTACTGATGGGCACTTAGGCTGTTTCCAGCACTTGGCTATGGTAAATAATGCTGTTATGAACATAGGGGTGCATAGATACTTTTGAATTGTTGTTTCAGAATTCTTGGGTTATAATCCCAGGAGTGTAATTGCCAGGTTACAAGGCAGTTTCATTTTTAGTTTTTTGAAGAAATCCCATACTGTTTTCCACAGTGGCTGCACCAATCTGCATTCCCACCAACAGTGTACTAGGGTTCCCTTTTCTCCACATCTTTTCCAGCACTTGCTGTTTGTTGAAATGTTAACGATGGCCGTTCTGACTGGTATGAGGTGGTATCTCATCGTGGTTTTAATATGCATCTCTCTGATGGCTAGTGATATTGAGCACCCTTCTTTCATATGCCTATGGACCCTCTCATTTCATTTTTGGAAATGTGCCTTGTGTTTATTCATGTCCATTGCCCATTTTTAAAAATATTTTATTTATTTTTAGAGAGAGGGGAAGGGAGGAAGAAAGAGAGGGAGGGAAACATCAATGTGCAGTTGCCTCTCACATGGCCCCCACTAGGGACCAGGCCTGCAACCCAGGCATATGCCCTGACTGGGAATTGAACTGGCAACCCTTTGGTTCACAGCCCACACTCAATCCACTAAGCTATACCAACCAGGGCCATTGCCTATTTTTTAATTGGATTCTTTGTCTTCCTGATGTTGAGTCATATGAGTGGTTTATATATTTTGGAGATCAAACCCTTGACAGGATATCATTGGCAAATATGTGTTCCCACATGATTGGTTCCCTTTTCATTTTGTTGATGTTTTCTTTAGCTGTGCTGAAGCTTTTTAATTTGATGTAGTCCCACTTGTTTATTCCTTCCTTTATTTCCCTTGTCCTAGGGGATATATTAGCAAAAATATTGCTGGGTGGGATATCTGAAATTTTCCTGCCTCTAGGAGTTCTATGGTGTCATAGCAATCAGACAAGAAAAAGAAATAAAAGGCATCCAAATTGGAAAGAAGGAAATAAAATTGTCATTATTTGCAGATGATGTAATAGTGTACATAGAAAGTCCTATAGGCTCCACCAAAAAACTACTTGACTTAATAAGTGAATTTGGCAAAATAGCAGGTTATAAAGTCAATATTCAGAAATCAAAGGCATTTTTCTACACCAACAGTGAAATATCAGCAAGAGAAGCTAGGAAAAGTTCCCATTTATTATAGCAACAAGAAACAGAAAATACCTAAAAATAAGTTTAATCAATGAAATAAAAGACCTGTACTCAGAAAACTATAGAACACTGAAGAAAGAAATAAAAGAAGATACAAGTAAATGGAAGCATATGCCATGTTCACAGTTTGGAAGAATTAATGTCATTAAAATGTCCATACTATCCGAAGCAATCTAGAGATTCAATGCAATCCCTATTTGGGGGGACGATTGAATGTGGTTGAGGGTAGGTGGGCAAGGCAGGGGAGAGTAATGGGGGATAAAGGAGGACAACTGTAATTGAAGAACAATAAAAAAAACTTTAAAAAATACCAATGGCATATTTCACAGATTTAGAACAAGTATTTCAAAAATTTATATGGAACCATAAACAACCCCAAATAGCCTCAGCAATCTTGAGAAAGAAGAACAAAGTAGAAGGGGTCACAATACCTGATATCAAACTATATTACAAGGCCAGTGTAAACAAAACAGTCTGGTATTGGCATAAGAACAGACATATAGATCAATGGAAGAGAATAGAGAGCCCAGAAATAAACCCATATCACTATGTTCAAGTAACATTTGACAAACAGGGCAGAAGCATAAAATGGAGTAAAAATAACTCCTTTAAATGGTGTTGGGAGAACTGGAATGGTACATGCAAAAAAAATGAAACTAGACCACCAACTTATACCATACCCTCAAAATGGATAAAAGACTCACACATTCTTTGTTTTTGTCTCTGACACACAGAAAACAGGATGACCTCATATCTGAGTGAATGTAAAAGATGTATGAGAGCCATCATTTGAGTCTCCCAGTGCTGACTCCCTTCCCAGGGTTGGGTGTTCTTCCTCCTCCTCCCTTCTACCTTGAGAGAAAGGGCCTTGAGAAAGGGAAGGATTTGCCTTATGGTCAGAAGAGGAAGGGTCCTGGCCAATGCAGTCAAGGGTGCCCCTGGATTACTAATGTGGGCATTTCAAGTGTCCTGGGATGTTACCTACTGATACCTTGCCTGCCAACTCAAGTCTTTCTTCACAGCTCCATGGCAGACACCTGGAGGTTCTGCTTGACCCTAGCCTTCAGCTGGTCCACTCAAGTTGCAGGGGTAAAGGCTAGAAGTATGCCCCCACAACAGTTGTCAGTTCCAAGGACTACTCTAAGTTCCAAGGACTAGGCATCATAATATGCTCTCCACAGGCTGTGACTCTCTCTGGATTCAAAGAATTCTGTGGTGAAGTCTGCTTCCTCCAGTTGGAGCCCTTCCATATATGCATGTCAGAGCTGCTATGATGACAAAGCTGGGGCTGCCTTTCTGGGGCCTGCACTCACTCTCTACACCCCCTCCCCCAAGAAGCTGCCATGGTGTCTGCTCAGAGTTGACCCCAGAGAGGGAGGCTCAGAGCTGTTGTGCCTGCTGGGAAGAATCTGATAGGATAGTAATGCAATCACCACCTTAAAACTGTATGCTGAAGCTTTCACCATGGTATCATATTCATGCCTTATGACCCCAGCACAGGCTACACTAGGAGCTCAGGGCCTTCTGGGTCTGGCTGCATCCATCTGTCCATCATTGCATTCTGCCCTGCCCCCTTAGAACATTTTTAGACAACCCTTGTTTATTCCTACCTTCACAGCTCTGCTCTTACAGGTTGCCCTTTCTACTCTGCCTTCCCCTGAGCCAGGGAACATGCTCCAAGCCACTTTCCCCAGGATGTCTGTTTGGCTGATTGCCCTTGCAAGAGCAAACTCTCATCTCAGATAGCTCCTATACAAGCCTTGTATCTGACAAATATATGTTAGCATGCTCAATGCCAAATAATATATTAAAGATAGTCATAGTCATCTTTGGGAAAACAAAATTGTACTACAAATAAGTATAGGGTCAGGAAAAAAGAACAGCTGAACACCAGCAGGTGCTCTACTAGTAAATGCCAGTCCTTTTCAAAATCCTGGCTAAGCCTTACATTCTGATCTGCACAGGCTTGAGAGCAAACCAGTGACCTTCTGGCTCATCACCAGGAAAGGCCTGGGTAGAGCCACACAAGGTGCCCTGGGTCCCTTGAGTATGCAACTAATGCACCTGACTCTGGGTGGGGCACAGGCTTGCAGCACAAGGAAGGTGGCACAGAGGGGCTACTCAGGCATCATATTGATGGGGGCTGGGCTTGGTTTTGGTAGGTAAGTCTGTGTGCACATACGAAACCTCCAGAGGCACTGAGGCCCATCCTCACAGGTTGACCCAAAAGGTTGTCACCTCAAGCACATTATCATGAATGGACTGGTAGCCCTCACTATTCTTATAGGCTGGAATGTGGCCCTAAAAGCTTGTGATTTAAACTGGGCAATGTCACTCTATTGGGGTGTTTTTCCCCTTTCCTTTCCTGCGTTAAGGAGAGGAAGGCCTCCTCTTCCATGCCTTACCTGGATGACAAGTATGGGCAGACCTGGCCTTTCTTTGCCTTGGATGGGCTGCATGCAGCTGTTTGATAGGCTTGACTCTGAAGCCTAAAGCTGCAGAGCACATGGGTCTAGAGCCCTGGCCTTTGTGTGGTCCTGCATGTGTGGGTGTGCACAGACAGTCAGGAGGTCTGCAGAGAAAGGGGCCATGCTTACAAGGCCTGGGAGCCTCTTGAGAGACCTTTTTGTCAGGGCAAGAGTTGACTCTTGGCCTCAGGAGGTACAAAGAGGAAAGGGGTTCAGATGCTTTGAGTGCTTAAGTGACTTGGGACAACGCACCCACTCTGGGTTCTGTGCTTCCCCTCAGCAGGGGAAAAAGGGGGATAATGGCAACGGAGGTAGCCAAGGTTTATTGAGTTCCTAATACATTCCCAGGAAAATGGGAAGAATATATTTTTTTTGGATTATTATGGATAAAGCTACTATGAACAAATATGCAGAGATTTTCTCAGGCATATATTTTCTTTTCTCTTAGGTAAATGCATAGAGGTGCAACAAATTTATACTAAATTTTACAAGAAGCTACTATTTTTCAAAGTGATTGTAATTATTATATTTTTATCAGTATCATACTAGCATTACATGCTTGCTAACTTATGGTATTCTGATTTTAAATGCCATCTCTGCTAATTGGTATACCCTGGTTTTAAATTACATTTTTACGGATAACCATTTCATGTACTTTTTGGTCATTTTTTTTATAACTTCTTTTGTGAAAAGTTGTTTGAAATATTTTTAATATAGTTTATTGATTATGCTATTACAGTTGTCCCATTTTCTCCACTCCCCTCCACCCTACATACCCTCTCCCACCCACATTCCCCCTTTTAGTTCATGTTCATGTGTCATACTTATAAGTTCTTTAGCTTCTACATTTCCCATACTATTCTTACCCTTCCCCCATCTATTTTTTACCTACCATCTATGCTACCTATTCTCTGTATCTTTCCCTCCTCCTCCTCCCACTCCCCTATTGCTAACCCTCCATGTGATCTCCATTTCTGTGGTTCTGTTCCTGTTCTAGCTGTTTGCTTAGTTTGTTTTTCTTTTTGTTTTAGGTGTGGTTGTTAATAATTGTAAGTTTGCTGTCATTTTACTGTACATGTTTTTTATCTTCTTTTTCTTAGATAAGTCCCTTTAACATTTCATATAATAAGGGCTTCGTGATGATGAAGCCCTTTAATTTGACCTTATCTGAGTAACACTTTATCTGCCCTTTCATTCTAAATGAAAGCTTCACTGGATAGAGCAATCTTGGATGTGGGTCCTTGACTTTCATGACTTGGAATACTTCTTTCCAGCCCCTTCTTGCCTGTAAGGTCTCTTTTGAGAAATCAGCTGACAGTCTGATGGGAACTCCTTTGAAGGTGACTGTCCCCTTATCCCTTGCTGCTTCTAGAATTCTCTCCTTCATTTTAATCTTGGCTAATGTAATTATGATGTGCCTTGGTGTGTTCCTCCTCAGGTCCAACTTCTTTGGGACTCTCTGAGCTTCCTGGACTTCCTGGAAGTCTATTTCCTTTGCCAGATAGGGGAAGTTCTCCTTTATTGTTTGTTCAAATAAGTTTTCCGCTTGTTTGGTCTTCCTCTTCCCCTTTTGGTACCCCTACAGTTCAGATGTTGGGATGTTTAAAGACATCCTGGAGGTTCCTAAGCCTCTCCTCATTTTTTTTTTTTAATTCTTGTTTCTTCCTTCTTTTGTGTTTTGTTGTTTCTTTCTTCCTTCTGGTCCACCCCATTGATTTGAGTCCCAGTTTCCTTCCCATCACTGCTGGTTCCTTGTACATTTTCCTTTATTTCACTTAGTGTAGCCTTCATTTGTTCATCTAATTTGCAACCAAAATCAACCAATTCTGTGAGCATCCTGATCACAAGTGCTTTGAACAGTGCATCTGATAGGTTGGCTATCTATCCATCACTTAGTTGTATTATTTCTGGAGCTTTGATCTGTTCTTTCGTTTGGGCCATTTTTTCTTGTCTTGATGTGCCTGTTCTGTGGTGAGGGGCAGAGCCTTAGGTGCTCACCTGGGTGAGGCAACCCAGTTGCTTGATTGTGATGCTGTATGTGGGGGAGGGGTCCAAGAGGGAACAATGGCCCTTGCTCTGCTCTCTGCCAAATTTCAGTCACTTCTGCTGCTCCCCCCAAGCAAACTAGGCCCTTCTGGTGTTTATTCCCAGGTGGCTGGGTTTGTGTATGTTCTAGGACGCTGCAGCTTTCTCCAACAAACTCTCCTGTGAGGCTGGGAGTCTCTCCTGGCACCTCAACCCCCACAGGTGTTTTCAATCAGTGTTTTGAGGCTTTATTTCCCAGCTCTGGTACCCTGGGTTTCTTGCTCTGTCTTGCTCCCCAGTTTTACCTGGTTTATCTGCACACAAATGTGGGACCTCCAGGTCCGCCAGCCGCCTTGTGCACCACACCCCTCCACAATCTGCCACCTCGGTGGGTCTACCTGCTGCTGCCTGTGTGCCCAGGATCTACCAGCCTCCAGCCACCACTTTGCCACAAGTCCTCTCCACCCAGCTGCCAGTCTCTGCCCCCCTACTGGTCTGGATGAATGTTTCTTCTTTAACTCTTTGGTTGTTGGACTTCCATCTAGTTCAATTTTCTGTCAGTACTGTTTTTTTTGTTGTTGTTGTTGTTTCTAAATTGTTGCTGTCCTTTTTTTGGTTATGCGAGAAGGCACAGTGTATCTATCTATGCCTCCATCTTGGCTGGAAGTCCCTGTTTGGAATATTTGACTATTCTAAACCTTTGACTCCTCTTAATTGAGATATCCATCTTCTAATTGTTGTATTGTTATAGTTGTTAATATATTCAAATACAAATCTTATGTCATATATATGTATTGAGAATAATTTCTCTCAAGCTGTGCTTGCCTCCTCATGTTCTTTTTTTTTTTCTACTTTATTTATTTTTTTTGGTTCCATACAATTTAATTGTTGTTCTTGTCTTTTACTCCCATCCCAGCCCATCACTACAGCCCTCTCCACCTCCCTCCCATTTCCACCCCCCAAGTTTTTGTCCATGTGTCTTTTATACTTGTTGCTCTAAACCCTTGCCCTTTTCCCCTGAAACTCGCTCCCCTCTCCCCTCTGGTGACTGTCAGCCTGTTCTCATTTTCAGTGTCTTTGGTTATATTTTGCTTGTTTGTTTGTTTTGTTGATTAGGTTCCTGTTAAAGGTAAGATCATATGCTATTTGTCTTTCACCACCTGGCTTATTTCGCTTAGCATAATGCTCTCCAGTTCCAACCATGCTGTCGCCAAGGGTAGGAGCTCCTTCTTTCTTTCTGCTATGTAGAATTCCATTGTCTAAATGTACCATAGCTTCTTGATCCATTCATTTACTGATGGGCAGCTAGTTTGCTTCAAGCACTTGGCTATTGTAAATTGTGCTGCTATGAACACTGGGGTGCACAAGTTCTTTTGGATTGGTGTCTCAGGGTTCTTAGGATATAATCCTAGCAGTAGAATTGCTGAGTCCAAAGGTAAATCCATTTTTAGTTTTCTTAGAAAATTCTATACTGTGTTCCATAGTGGTTGTACCAGTCTGCAATCTCACCAACCATACACTAGGGTCCCCTTTTCTCCACAACCTCTCCAAAACTTGTTTGTTGCTTTGTTTATGATGGCCATTCTGACTGGTGTGAAGGGGTATCTCATTGTGGTTTTAATTTGCATCTCTCTGATAGCTAGTGATATTGAGCATCTTTTCATGCATCTCTGGATTCTCAGTATGTCCTCCTTGGAGAAGTGTCTGGTGAAGTCCTGTGCTCATTTTTTTAATTGGGTTGCTTGTCTTCTTAGAGTGGAGTCATGTGAGTTCTTTATATATTTTGGAGATTAGACCCTTGTCTGAGGTATCATTGGTAAATATGTTTTCCCATACAGTTGGTTCTCCTTTTATTTTAATACTGTTTTTTCAGTCATCCAGAAGCTTTTTATTTTGATGAGATCCCATTTGTTTATTCTTTCCTTTATGTCCCTTGCTCTAGGGGACATATCAGTAAAAATATTGCTCTGTGAAATACATGAGATTTTCCTGCCTATGTTCTCCTCTAGGACTTTAATTGTATCATGACTGATATTTAAATCTTTATCCACCTTGAATTTATTTTTGAGTATGGTGTAAGTTGGTGCTCTAGTTTCATTTTTTTTTTTTTTTTGCATGTAGCTCTCCAGTTGTCCCAACACCACTTGTTGAAGAGGCTATTTTTACTCTATTTTAGGTTGCTGCCCCCTTTGCCAAATATTGACTGTAGGGAATTGAGTTTATTTCTGGGCTCTCTGTTCTATTCCACTGGTCCATGTGCCTGTTTTTATGCCAGTACCAGGCTATTTGATTACAGTGGCCTTGTAATACAGTTTGATATCAGGTATTTTGATCCTTCCTACTTTACTCTTCTTTCTCAAAATTTCTGCAGCTAGTTGGGGTGGTTTATGGTTCTGTATCAATTTTTGAAGTGTTTGTTCTATGTCTGTGAAATATGCCATTGGTACTTTAATAGGTATTACATTGAATTTGTAAATTGCTTTGGGTAGTATGGACATTTTGATGATGTTAATTCTTCCAAACCTTAAACACATTATACATTTCCTTTTCTTTGTGTCTTCCTTGATTTCTTTCTTCAGTGTATAGTTTTCTGCATAGAGGTCTTTTACCTCCTTGGTTAGGTTTATTCCTAGGTATTTTATTTTTGTTTTTGCTATATTGAATGGGACTTTTTTCTTAATTTCTGCTTCTGCTGTTTCATTGTGGGTATACAAAAATACCTTTGGTTTCTGGATATTGACTTTGTATGCAGCTGTTTGGCCAAATTCATTTATTAGATTGAGCAGCTTCTTGGCTGAGTCTATAGGATTTTCTGTGTACACTACCATGTCATCTTCAAACAATGATAGTTTTGTTTCCTCCTTTCCAATTTGGATGACTTTTATTTCCTTTTCTTGTCTAATCACTGTGGCTAAAACTTCCAATACTATACTGAATAGAAGCGGTGAAAGTGGAAAACCTTGACTTATTCCTGATGTTAGAGGAAAAGATTTTAGGTTTTGCCCATTAAGTATGATGTTGGCTGTAGGTCTCTCATATATGGCCTTTATTGTGTTGAGGAATGCTCTCTCTATTCCTACTTTGCTGAGTGCTTTTATCATAAATGGATGCTGTATCTTATCAAATGCTTTCTCTGCATATATTGATATGATCATGTGATTTTTGTCTTTGCTTTTGTTTATGTGATGTATTGCATGTACTGTTTTGCGAATGTTGAACCATCCTTGCATCCCTGGGATGAATCCCACTTGGTCATGGTGTATGATCTTTTTAATGTATTGATGGGTGCAGTTTGCCAATATTTTATTGAGAATTTTAGAGTCCATGTTCATCAGTGATATTGGCCTGAAGTTTTCTTTCTTTGTTGTATCTTTATCTGATTTTGGGATTAGAATGATGCTGGCTTCATAAAAAGAGTTTGGGAGTCTTCCATCATTTTGGATTTTTTTGAATAGTCTGTGAAGGATAGGGGTTAGCTCTTCCTTAAATGCATTGTAAAATTCTCCTGTGAAACCATCTGGTCCAGGGCTTTTGTGTGTTGGGAGTTTTTTGATTACTGCTTCTAGTTCATCTGCTGTTATTGGTCTGTTCAGGCTTTCTGCTTCTTCTTCATTGAGTTTCGGGAGATTATATTTTTCTAGAAACTTGTCTATTTCACCTAAGTTTTCAAATTTCTTGGCATACAGTTCTTCATAGTAATTTCTTACAATCCTTTGTATTTCTGTGGTGTCACTTGTAATCTCTCCTCTTTCATTTTTGATTGTGATTATTTGGGTCCTCTCTCTCTTTTTTTTTTCTTGATGAGCCTGCTTAATGGCTTGTCAATTTCATTTATCTTTTCAAAGAACCAGCTTCTGGATTCATTGATCCTTAGAATTGTGCTTTTAGCCTCTATGTCATTTGATTCTGCTGTGGTCTTGGTTATTTACTTCCTTCTACTTGCTCTGGGCTGTCTTTGTTGTTGTTCCTTGAGTTCTTGTAGGCATAGAGTTAGGTTGTTTTTTGAAATGTTCCTATCTTTTTTAGGTGGGCCTGTATCTCTATGAACTTTCCTCTCAGGACTGATTTTGCTGTGTCCCATATGTTTTGGGTTGTTGTAAGTTCCTTTTCCTTTGTGTCCAGTTTTATTTCAAACTTTTTGATTTCTTCCCTAATTTCATTCTTGACCCATTCATTGTTTAATAGCATGCTATTCAATCTCCATGATTCTGAGTGTTTTGGGTTTTTCCCCTCTGGGTTGATTTCTAGTTTCAGTCCCTTGTGGTTGGAGAACATGCTTGGTATGCTTTTAATTTTCTTGAATTTGTTGAGGCTTGTTTTGCATCCTATCATATGGTCTATCTTTGAAAATGTTCCATGTGCATTTGAAAAGAATGTGTATTTAGTTTCTTTGGGATGAAGAGCTCTCTCTATATATATCAGTTAAGTCCATTTCATCTACAGTGTTGTTCAATGCCGCAATATCTTTGTTGATATTTTGTTTGGAAGATCTGTCCATTTTTGATAGTATGGTGTTAAAATCCCCTACTATAATTGTGTTACTGTCAATATCTTTCTTGAAGTCCTCTAAGGTTTTCTTCACAAATTTAGGTGCTCCTGTGTTGGTGCATATATATTTACAATGTTTGTGTCTTCTTGGCAGATTCTTCCCTTGAGTATTATGAAGTGGCCTTCTGGGTCTCTCTTTATGGCTCTTCTTTTGAAATCTATTTTGTCTGATATGAGTATTGCCACCCCAGATATTTTTTCCTGTCCATTTGCTTGGAAAATTTGTTTCCAGACCTTCACTTTCAGTCTGTGTAGGTCTTTTGTCCTGAGGTGGGTCTCTTGTAGGCATCATATGTGTGGGTCATGCTTTCTTATCCATTCAGTTATTCTATGTCTTTAGATTGGAGCATTTAATCCATTTACATTTAAGGTTATTATTGATAGGTACTTATTCATTACTATTTCTCTCTCTCTCTCTCTCTCTCTCTCTCTCTC
>PVKU01008680.1:0-69345 GCA_004027475.1 Anoura caudifer | reverse complement strand
CATTCATTTTCCTGCTGATGAATATTTTAGCTGTTTTTACTTTGGAGCTATTACGAATAAAGTGTTTACAAACATAAACATTCTTTTATATATCTTTTGATAGACGTGTGTTCTTTAGGTATACACTATTCCTGGGTCATATGATAAGTACATATTTAGCTTAGTAGAAATTGTC
Source organism: Anoura caudifer (assembly GCA_004027475.1). NCBI lineage: Eukaryota > Metazoa > Chordata > Mammalia > Chiroptera > Phyllostomidae > Anoura > Anoura caudifer. The sequence goes on along the minus strand of PVKU01008680.1, from coordinate 69,170 downwards.
AAACATTTTCCAAACCATTTTTACCATTTTGTATTTCTCATATCAGTGAGATCCAATTGTCATGTTTACATATCTTTTCAATTTTAGCCATTCTCATGAGTGTGCAGTGGTAATGGATTGGTCTTTTTTTATTCTTTGAAATTTGCTTAGATTTCTGGGAATAATTCTTGACAGTTTTTCTTTTCATCAGTTCTCTTTTCTTCCAAAATTATTGGTCAGACTTTTATTAGTCATTAGAAATTTTATTTCATTTTATGTTGCTCTCCTTTGTCACAAAACCTTCTTCAATAGACTTATAGTGTCCTTTGTAATTGGATTCAGACTAGAAAGCAGAGAGTCTCTAAAATTTTCTATTCTTGCAGTACATTAATTTTCATGGTAGGCATTTCCTATGGGCCTTTTATTTCAGAATTCCATATCCTTCCTATAGTTTAATAGTATTTTCTTTCATCCTCATGAAAGGAGATTGATATTTATTCAGGACAACTTATAATCACACAGATCTTCTGGAGGAAATTCTGCCCAAGACTAAGGTGAGATGCTACCTGATTCAGTGATTTCATTTCTAAATTTTTATTCTAGTTTTCTTCCTTTTAATTTATTTTTTATTTTCTCAAGAATCAACCTGAGATCATTGTTATCAATTTGTGAAGTTTAACATTAGATTAGATTGGCATATCTTCAGTTTTCTAACATCATGGTGTAGATGGAAGAACGTAGACTTTGGAGATGAACGGGCTTGCATTTGAATCCAGCCTGCTTCCCCATTACTATGATTTAATCTAACCTTAAAATTCATTATATCATTTGTAAAAAGGTAAAACAAGTACCTTTATTTTCTCCTGTTATTGTTGCAATGTTATTTCACTTAACATTTATTCATCTATAATCACTGTGCAGTGATTTGAGGGTCTCATAAATGTGTCATCCTAGCCTTGAATTTATTTGACCTGTGAGAGACATCCTGAAAGTCTCTCCCTTCTTGTTTATTCTTGTATTTGAATTAAAAGATCATCCTCTTTGATTAAAAAGACTGAATCAAAGAAGTTGAAGCATTTTGCTTCCTTGATAACAAATACTGAAGTTTCTTGTCTTTCATATTTTTAGTGAAGAAATTTTACATTTTTCCTTTTCTTATTGCCAGATCCCAACTCCAAAATCTGATGCCTTTAAGACAAGTTGAGGATAGAGTTGATGAAGGTATCAGGTCACTCCAAAAGAGGCCCTGCCAAAGCAGAACTTTCATCTGGATTTTATCTGAATCTCTCACACATTTAACTTCCCTTCCATTTTTTCCTGGATAACTTGCTTAACTTTATCTCACATACTCACTCTCCTCCTTTTGCTCTACCAAAAAGATTCTTGCAATCCTCATACATTTTTCCAGTATTTCTGCTCAGGAGTCAACTTTGGTCATGATACCCCAGACTCTAAGAAAAATGCACAATGCATTTTAAACTTCCTGATAATATTCTTTACCAACCTCTTTATTATTATTGCTCATTGAATGTTAGGTATTACTCTATTTTTTTAATCTTTGGGATCTGTGGTCAGAATTTCATTTTTGAATCTTCAAAATAATCTTAAATGACTTTTTCTTTCAAGAGGTTTTGCTAGCTAGTCTTGCTTATTTATATATCTTCCAATTTTGGTCTGTGTCTAAATATATGAAATCCTTCCTTTTCTCTAGGTGTGAACTTCACCATGATGTGGCAAATTTCCCCCAAGTTCTCTGACATTTTCCCCTCTGAGGCCAGCATGTTCTTGATTATCAAAATTAGATTTAGAGTAGCAATTTGTTTCTTATTTCCTCCATCTTAGGATGTGTTAAAGTTGTGAAGAAAAGTCAGGGACCTGTATGAGACCTGCTTTGATGTAAATAAAACAAGTTACAAGTCTAAGAGAACTACTTACTTTACTATGTTATCTTGTTTAACCCTTGTATCAAAAATATACTACTCATTTCCTCCTTTTAACTTCCAGTTTCATAAAATGTTTTTAATATGTTTATTTATCTTCCTATTGTCATCCACTAGTTTTTCCGCATATTTACAAACTCTAATTCATGAACTTTAAGGATCTAAATAGTCCTCAAAATGCAACATTATTCTGATACCTCTCTTATATATCCATTCCTTTGGAATGCTGCATATAATTCCATTGCCATATTCTAAACTTAACTTTCATTCCAACTTAAGTAAGTCTTAGCAAAGTTTTACAGCAAGTTACAGCATGGTTTTAAAGTGTCAAAATCACCTCCCTTGTGAGATACATTCAATAAATTAGAATATAGGCATATGCAATTAAAATTATTTCTTTTTCTCTTCTTTATTATTCATTCAGGTAAATAAATGCATGTTAGGTCAATGTCTTACAAAAAGCAAGAGCTCAATTACCATCAGCTATCAAAATTTTAGCTGAATTGAAAATCACTAAGAATTTAACAATTATTTCATGTTTTTCATATTATACTCTGAGATAACTGAATCTATAGGCATTTCTTTTTCTTATAATTTTCTCTTCATTAGTTTAAAACTTTCCCTCTTAGAGAAAAGACATTCTTCCCTAAATTCATGTTTCATTTTATTTCTAGTGAGTCTATCATTCCAAATCTGGATTTATGGAACAGCAATCTACAATCCGTTGTTCACCTCTAGGATCATCTTCCTTTTTTTTTTTTTGTCCTCTAAGTCCAAATGATTGGTAAGGATATATGATTAACATCATCTTCCAAATGTGAAGACCTGATGGAATGTGAAGATATGATAAATAAAAAAGTATGTTATAAAACATCAGCTGCTTCTGAATTTCCTTTTTCACTTTTGAGAATGTCATTTGTATCCATATGGATGAGGACAAGAGGATAGTGTGGAAAGTTTAAGCAAGTGCTTTACCTGTGTCTCCAGAGAGATTTGGCAGCTTCACATAGACCACAGCTATCAAAATGAGCCAAAGCTCCCACCTGATTCACGCTTCTTTAAGGATACATGTCTAGAATTTTATTTCCAATTCTTGATGATACTTTATACCTTCGTTCCTGCTCATGATGAGGGTCTTGCTTCTGCTCTGCTGCCTGACCATATTGTTCTAAGCTGCTGCTTCTCAATAACTTCCAGATTGCTAAATAAAAAGTTCAAATAATGTAACTCCTTTTCTGTTTTTATCTTTTTGATACATTCCTCTTTTTATTAGAAAAGGAGACATTAAAATTTTTCTTATTCTTCTTGATTATGACAACTTGTTTAACTCTATGGACTATCAAAGCAAATACTTACTTGCATATGACAAAAAGACAAAAATACCATACTCTGAAAGTCACTGATGACTACTCTTAGTTTCCATTTGAAAGCTAAAGTTGTTTTTGTTGTTGTTGTTGTTGTTGTGACTCCCTCTGATGAATAACTTGGCTAACTACAGCGCAGTGAAATTGTTTATTTCCTCTGGGCTTTTGTCACCTTGGCTTCAAGAGCACCACTACAGGCATTTTTTCTTTCATTTTCTTAATATTTCTATTCACTCTACTCAACACATAATTTTTATTCTACCTACAACATACCATCAGTTATCACCAATTAAAACCAGGACACTAAAACGATGAGGTGTCACCCCTCTCTTCGCTCCAAGAGGCAGCTAGGACTTGAGTTTGGGTTTTTTGAATGAACTCTACTTGCTAAGCCTGAAGAAACCAGAAAAAGCAACAATTTCCTGTTATCTAAACATCAACTTTTAGTACTCTCTTAATCCATACCTGTGTGCATACTCTTTGGGTAGAATAAAAGATAATTCATTTCCAACATTCTTCTCCAAAGTTGCTGATGGTGTATGATAATGTATCAATTTGGAGATTTCTTCAACATTACAGTGAGGCTCCTTCACCATGACTATGTGGTATCCCACACCTGAGAAAATTCATTCAGAAAAATAAATAAAACAATGTTATATTTCCCTATTCTTATGACACTCCACTTGGCTTTTCATGATTTGGGTAAGCAAGAAGGTAGAACATTCCACAATTCATTTGATTACAAGTGTAAAATGCCTAATAAATACTTCTTTTGTAATTTCATTAATTTTTTTTAGAGACCAATAGAAGAGAGAAAGGAAAATCTCTGTTATCTGACCCTCTTGTCCCATATACCCTGAAATCTGAGAGAATAAGATTTATATTCACTAAACATACATTTATTGGGTGCCTATTATATGCAAAGCAATAAATAAATCAGCTAAAAAGCTTGTCTTTCAGAGATCTGAGAAATCTTTCCAGAGTACTCTGCATCTTCACTAGGTGCAGTCCACTAACCTTCCAGAAGCTGGGAATGTAGGGGGTAGTGAAAAAAAAATCCCTCCACAGCACTTGAGGACTTGTAGAAAGCAATGCATGGCATTCTGATAGCTCAGGGCATGAGAAAAAATTTGAGAAAAATAGCTCTGGAGTACTTCATTAGTCCTTCTCTGCAGTGGCCCTTCAAAAGTTTGAGAGAGGGAAGAAAAAAGTGCGGGAATGGGCAATGAAGAGGGTGTGTCAGATAAAAATATATGGAAACTAGACTGTAGTTTAAAGAGATTTCTATAATTCCATTCATGCACAGAACCCAACCTCTGCTAAGAGAAAAATCTTGATTCCATTCTTTTTAAAGAAGATTTTGCTTATTTATTTTTAAAGAGAGGAGAAGGGAGGGAGGGAAAGAAACATCAATGTGCTAGAAAAACATCCATCGACCTTTTAGTTTTTGTATAACACCCAACCTACTGAGCCACACTAGTTAGAGCAATCCCATTCTTAAAACATTTGAAGAAAGTGATGAATAGAATCTAAATAAAACTCTAACACATACCAATATTTTCTCAAAATACAAATCATTCCAATTTAGTTGTCTACTATAATAGTGGCCCAACACACCACAGCATATTTTTTCTGAGAATAAATATCAAGTACTTTATTCTCTACTGTTATTTTATTTATAGTCAGTCAGAAAATTACAAAACATGCAAAGAATAAAAAAAAACCTTAAATAGGATGAAAAAATTAATAGCAGTGGAATAGAGATTTTTAAAACAAAGAAACAATACATCTCCAAATCTAACCCTATGAAATGGAGGCATATGACTTACCTAATAGAGAATTCAAAATAACCATCATAAAGATGCTTACCAAACTTAGGATAATAATGCAAGTGATACTGAGAATTTCAACAAAGAAATAAATTTTAGCATCAAAAAAGTCATAGAGCTAAAAGACTACAATTTACTGAATTAAAAAATTCACTAGATGAAATAAGCCAAGTGGTGAGAGACAAATACCATATGATCTCACATTTAACTGGAACCTAATCAACAAAACAAAAAAGCAAGCAAAATATAACCAGAGACATTGAAATTAAGAACAATCTGACAGTAACCAGGGAGGAGGTGGGAGGGGATAATGGGAGGAAAGGGGGGAAGGGATTTCAGGAACAACTATAAAGGACACATGGACAAAACCAAGGTGGGAGGTGGAAGCAAGGGCAGGAAGTAGGGATGGTTTCAGGGGGAGTGGTGGGGGGTAAATTCAGACAACTGAAATTGAACAACAATAAAATAATTAAAATAAATAAATTAGTTAAAAAAATTCACTAGAAGAGTTCAAAGCTGACTAGGTAAAGCAAATGAATGAATGAGTGGCTACTAAGTCAAGTCATGGGAAATTATTCATTCAGAGGAGCAGAAAGAAAAAAATATAGAAGACTAAATAAGGCCTATAAGACCAATAAGATACCATCAAGTACAGCAATATACACATTGTAGTAGTTCCATAAGGAAGAAAGAGGGAGGGAGGGAGGGAGAGAGGGAGAGAGAGAGAGTTTATTCAAAGAAATAATGGCTAAAAACTTCCCAACTAGGAAAGGAAATGGACATCTAGATTCAGGAAGTTGAGAAGATTTATACAAGATGAATTCAAAGGAATTCACAATGAGGCCAATTACAATCAAATAGTCAAAAGTCAAAGAAAAAGTAAGAATTTTAAAAGTCTCGAGAGAAAAGCAAGTTGTTACACAAAAGGATATTCTTTTAAGTTATACAATGTCTAATCACTAGGGTGTAACACCTGAAATTAATATAATATTATATGTTATTGTTATTGAAAAATAAAAGATGATTTAAATTTATAAAAGGAAATCTCATGGACAATGATATGGGGATTACCTGAGTGGTGGAGCTGGGTGGAGGTAGGCAAAGGGGGAAGAGTGAGGACAACTGTAATAGCATAAACAATAATATGCAATAAAAATAACAATAAAAAGGAAGCCATTAGACTGTCAGCAGATTCTTCAGCAGAACCTTTGAAAGTTAGGTGATATATTCAAAATGCTTAAATAAAACACTTCCAATCAATAATACTATACCTGGAAAAACTGTCCTTCTAGAATAAAGATACAGACTTTTCTAAAACATAAAAGCCAACAGAGTTCATTGCCACTAGATCTGCCTCATAAAAAATGGTAATGGGATTTTCATTCTTTAAGTTGAAAAGAAAGCATGCTAGACAGTAATATGAAAGCATATGAGAGTATAAAACTGACAGGTAATGGTGAAAGTATAGACAAAATGTTGTAATATTGGTGGGTGAATTACTTTTAATTCTACCATAATAGTGAAGAGACAAAAGTATTAAAAATGACTGTAACTGTGTTATATTATTACTAAAAGTTATAGCTAAAAATAACTTACACAATACAAATAGATATATAAGTTGTAACATTAATGACTAAAATACGGGGGGGAGGTACAGGCAGTAGTTTTTATAGGCAATGGACCTTAAATTGTTATCAGCTTATAATAGACTGTTATAACTACAAGATATTTTATGTAAGCTCCAAGGTAACCACAAAGAAAATATCTATAGAAGTTATACAAAAAAGAAATCAAAGCATATCAATACTAAAAATAATATAAAGGAAATGAAGACAGCAAGAGAAACAAGAGGAAAACAAAAACTAGTAGACACACAAAACATAATAATAGTAAATTCTTCCCTATCAAAAATTACTCATAAATGTACACAAATTTAACTCTCCAAACAAAATACATTTAGTGCCTGAATGGATAAAAAGCAAGATCCAACTACATACTCTGTATAAGAAACTCACTTTAGATTTAAAGACATACACAGGATGAATATGAAGGGATGGAAAAAAATATGCCATGTAAATATAATAAAAAAAGAACAGGGGTAACTATACTTATTTTGGGTAAAATAGACATAAAGCAAAAAATATATATAGTCACAAGAGAAAAACAAAACATTGATAATGACAAAATGATCAATTCAAAAAAAAGATAAGAATCTTAAAAAGATATATACCGAACATCAGAAGCCTAAATATATAAAGCAAACATTGGTAGAACTGAAGTATGAAATAGCCAGAAATACAACAATAAGAGGAGAGTTCAAAATATTACTTTCAATAACAGACTGATTAGCTGGACAGGAAATCAACAAAGCAACAGTGGACTTGAACAACACTATAGACTGAATGAATCTAACAAAAATATACAGTTTATTCCAACAAACAGACACATAATATATATATTTTTCTCAAGCATGCATGGAACATTCTCCAGGATTGATCATATGTTATATCACAAAACAATTTTTAACAAATTTAAGAAGGTTGAAATTATACCAGGTATCTTTTCTGACCATAATGAAATAAACTAGAAACCAATAGTAGAAAAATAGAAAGATTCAAAATTAAATGACACATTTTGAACAACCGATGGGCCAAAGAAGATATCAAATTAGCAAATATCTTGAGCCAGGTTTAAATAAAAATACAACATAACAAAATTTATGGGATGCTGCAAAAGCAATAGTAAAAGAAAAGTTTTTGATGATAAATACCTACGTTAAAAATGAAGAGAGCCCTCTAATGAGAAACCTAAGTTTACACCTCAAAGAACTAGAAAAGGAACAAACTAATAGTAAAGTATCAGAGGAAGGAAGGAAGTGGTAAAGAATATAACAGAAATAAATGAAATAGAGAGCATAAAAACAGTAGAAAAAATTACAAAACTAAGAGTTGGTTGTTTGGAAACATAAACAAACATTTAGCTAGACTAACTAAGCAAAACAATAAAATAGAAGTCAGAAATGATAAGAGAGATTACAACTAATGTCATAGAAGTAAGAAGGACCACTGGAGAGCGCAACGAACAAGTAAATGCCAACAAATTGGGTGACCTAGTAAAACAGGTAAATTCCTAGAAATGTACAATCTACCAAGATTAACCCATGAAGCATTAAAGTCTAAACATATCTACCACTAATAAGGTAAATAAATCAATAATAAAAAATCTCTCAGCAAAGAAAATCCTAGGAATGGGTAACTTCCATAAGGAATTTTACCAAAATTTTAAAAGAAAGTTAATGACAATTCTTCATAATTCAAAAAAAGTTTGAAGAGTACAGTATGTCTCCATACTCATTTTATGAGGCCACACTTACCCTAATACCAAACCCAGAAAAAGACAGCACAAGAAAAGAAAACTAAAGGCTGACATTCTATAGCTATAGATGTAAAAGTGTTAAACAAAATACTACCAAGCTGAATTAAACAACACATTAAAAGAAAAATAACATGATCCAGTGGGATTTATTCCTGGTATACAAACATGGTTCAACATGTACAAATCAATAAGAGAAACGCATGCATAATATAAAAGAAAAAAGTCACATGATCATTTCAATAGATGCAGAAAAAGCACTTGACAAAATTTAATACACTTTCATGATAAAAACTCTCAACAAATCCGGTATTGAAGCAAATAGCATCATAAATAATACATGAGATAAGCTCACCTCTAATATCATGCTTGATGGTGAAAAACTAAAAGCTTTTCTTCTAAGATCAGGAATAAGACAATGATAACCACTGTCACATTTCTATTAAATATAGTCTTGGAAGTTCTAGCAGAATAATTAAGCAAGAAAAAAAAGGTATCCAAATCACAAGGGAAGAGGAAATTATCTCTGTTTACAAATGACATGATGCAATCTGTAAGCAACCCTAAAGATCAGGCATGTGCGTACGCACACACACACACACACACAAATACAAAACCTATTAGTACTAATAAACAAATTCAGCAAGAGATAGGTTATAAAATCAGCATACAAAACTAAGTTGCATTTCCACACATTAACAATGTACTATCCAAAAAGAAATTAAGAAAACAATCTCACTAACAAAAACACTTGAAAGAATAAAATACTTAGGATTTAGCTTTAACTAAGGAGGTGAATGATTTTTACACCAAAAAACTAAAAATGTATTGATAGAAGTAATTAATAAAGAAACAGGCAGGGCAAGGGAGAGCAATAGGGGAAAATGTAGGACAACTATAACTGAACAACAGCAATAAAAAAGACACAAACAAATGGTAAAACATCCTGTATTCATGAATTGGAAGAATTAATATTGTTAAAATGTCTATATTACCTTAGGTGATCTACAGATTTAATGCAATCCCTATTGAATCCCAATGGAATTTATTACAGAAATCGAAAGAAAATTATCTTAAATAAGAAAAAATATCTTGAGAAAGAACAAAGCTGGGAGCATCGCACTTTCTGATTTCAAACATATTATAAAGCAATAATAATTGAAACAGTATGGTATGGCATCAACTAAAAAAAGTTGACTTCCAGCCAAGATGGGGGCATAGGTAGATAGATACACTTCACCCTCCTCATACAACCCAAAGAAGGACAACACAAAATTAAAAAAAAAAAAAAAAAACAGAACTGCCAGAAAATTGAACTGTATGGAAGTCCAAGAATCAAGTTGTCAAAGAAGAAACATTCATCCATACTGCTGGAGATGGGTAGGTGGGGTAGAGAGGACTTGCAGCAAAGCAGTGGCTGGTGGAATGGGTGGTCACACATTTGCATGCAGAGAAATTGGGAGGAACAACTGGGGGGCAAGACAGACCATGCAAACCAGGGTTCCATCATGGGAGGAAATAAAGCCTCAAAACCTCTGACTGTAAAACCTGTGGAATTTGCTGCAGTGGGAGAAATTCCCAGCTTCACAGGAGAGTTGGTTAGAGAGACCCACAGGGGCCTAGAATGTACACAAATGCACTCACCCCAGAAGTAGCACCAGAAGAGCCCAATTTGCTTGCAGGTAGTGGGGGAAGTGACTGAAAGTCAGCCCAGAGCTGAGCAAGAGGCATTGTTCCCTCTCGGACCTCTGCCCCACATACAGCACCACAACAAAGCAACATAGGTTGCTCCACCCTGGCAAATACTTAAGGTTCCACCCCATACTACATAAAAGGTGCACTGAGACTAAAAAATATGGTCCAAATGAAAGAACAGATTAGAACTCCAAAAATAGAAATATATGATCAAGAGATAGCCAACCTATCAGATGCAGAGTTCAAAATATTGGTAATTAGGATGCTCACAGAAATGGTTGAGTATGGTTGCAAAACAGAGTAAGAAGTGAAGGCTATGCAGAGTGAAATAAAGGAAAATGTGTAGGGAAACAATAATGAAGGGAAGGAAACTAGGACTCAAATCAATGATTTGGACTAAACAGAAGAAATAAACATTCAACCAGACCAGAATGAAGAGACAAGAATCAAAAAAAAAAAAAAAAAATGAGAAGAGGCTTAGGAACCTCTGGGACAACTTTAAACATCCAAATCATAGGAGTGCCAGAAGGAGAAGATGAAGAGGAAGGTATTGAAAACTTATTTGAAAAAATAGTGAAGGAGAACTTCCCCAATCTGGCAAAGGAATGAGACATGCAAGTCCAGGAAACTCAGAGTCTCCAAAAAAAGTTGGATCCAAGGAAGCACCCATCAAGACAAACCATGATTACATTACCCAAGATTAAAGATAATAAAGAGAAAATCTTAAAAGCAGGAAGAGGAAAGGAGAACATTACATACAAAGGAGTTCTCATAAGGCTATTGGCTGATTTCTCAAAAGAAACTTTACAGACAAGGGGCTGGAAAGAAGTATTCAGAGTCATGAAAGTCAAGGACCTACATCCAAGATTACTCTATCCAGCAAAGCTATCATTTACAGTGGAAGGGCAGATAAAATATTTCCCAGATAAAGTCAAGTTAAAGGAGTTCATTATTCCCAAGACTTTATTATATGAAAGGTTAAAGGGACTTATCCAAGAAATAGAAGACCAAAAACTATAACAACAAACTCACAACCATCAACAACTGTACCTAAAAATAATGAAAACAAAAGTTAAGCAAATAACTACAATAGGAACAGAATCAGAGAAATGGAGATCACATGGGGGGCTTTTCAGTGGGGAGGCAGAGGGGGAAATGGGGGAAGGAACAGGGAATAAGAAGCATAACTGGTAGTCATAAAATAGTCAGGGAGAGGTTAAGAATGGTATAGGAAAGAAAGAAATCAAAGAGCTTATATGTACAATCTATGGACATTCATTTCCAAAGAATAATTTAAGGGAGAGAGACCATATATTTTTCTGAGGAAAAGTGAAGAGCCACAGCATCGCAAGGATCCATTCACCATGATGGCTATGCGGTCACCCAGGATGTCAGCTTCATCCATGTAGTGGGTGGTAAGTAAGATGGTGCGACCCTGTTTGTACTGCTGAAGGAGATCCCAGGTGATCCTCCTTGAGGACGGGTCCATGCCAGCTGTGGGCTCATCAAGTATCACCACCTAAAGAACAGAAGAACAATTCTATGACCATGGTTAAACATTATGTATTAGTGTCACTAGTATCTTACCAGTCATGGAGCTTACTCTGTTTTTGCTATTTCAGTCACTTGTCCAAATGAGCTAAGATAATGAGTTTAGACTAAAAGTAAATTAGAAATGCTGGACTGATTCTAAACCTATGACCATTTTATAAACACAAGGTTAATAATATGAACCCATTTGGGGTTTGGGAGGGTCCTTTTAGAGTATTAGATACATATCAGTTCTTGGGTTTGTGTCAGCTGATTTCTTTTATTGTTGCTCAAGTACAGTTGTCTCCATTTCCCCCTCACTACTCCCTCTGCCCCACCCATTCCCACTTCCCACCCTCAATCGTACTCCTCTTTGGCTTTGCTCATGTGTCCTTTATAAACGTCCCTTGATGACCCTTCTCCTATTTTCCCCCATTATCCCTCTCCCCCCTCCCCTCTGATTACTGTCAGTTTGTTCTTTACTTCTATGTCTCTGGTTATGTTTCATTTGCTTGTTTGTTTTTTAGACCAGCTTCATAGGGGGCACATTTTTAGCTTTTATTTTACTTTTACCTTGGAGCCCCCAATAAGTGCTATAATGATAGAGAGTCTGCGCTTCATCCCTCCACTCAGTGACTCTGAAAATGCATTTTGCTTTTCTAGCAGGTTAAAAGCAGACAGCATACGGTCAATTTCCACATGGTGCATCTTTCGAGGGATTCCTTTCATCTGGAAAAAGGAGGCAGAGTTTAGATGGCATGTGCAACTTTATCTTAGAAATATTTTACAACAGCTCTTTTCTTACATTATCTGCACAGTGTCTTCTTTCCTTTGCCTCTCTTTAGGTTTAAAGGAGAATTTATCAGAAATAAATTTTGAACTTTCTAGGGATAAGGCTATTGATAGTAGGTAATCTATATTAAGTACATGAATAGAGTGAGGGGAAAAGGAACATATCTTTAGCTTACCACACAGTAGAAATAAAGGTGTTCTGATACTGTCAAGTAATTAAACAACAAGTCCTGCTGGGGACACAAACCCAAGATTTTCCTAATCTGGGCCATCTGCTTTGAGATGTCATATCCATTCACATAGGCCTTTCCACTGGTAGCAGTATAGACACCTAGGATCAAGGTGAAGACATAACAGAAGCTTAGTTTTCACAAGGGGACAACAAACTGTTCATTGGCACCTCAACTTCAAAATATAATTATGGATTGCTCATTAGAATTAGCAATATCTCACCACCTCACACCCATGAGAATGGCTATTATCAAGAAGAAAAGAAATAACAAATACCCACACTGTTGTCCATGTCTGTGGGTCATTCATACATGTTCTTTGACTAGTCCCTTCCCCTTCTTCCTACAATTATCTCCTTCCTTCCTTCCCTCTGGTCACTTTCAGGAGTTGGGGGTGAGATGGGAAGAGAAAGGCAAAGAGGGAAAAATTGGGACAACTGTAATAGAATAACAATAAAAATGATTAAAAAAGAAAACAACCAAAGTTTCTTTATGAATGGATAAAGGAACTGTGGAATATGTGTACAATGGAATTATTCAACCATAAGAAGAATAAAACCTTGTCATTTGTGACCATATGGATGGACCCCAAGTGCATTATACTAAGTGGAATAAGACAAAGACAAATACTATATGATTTCACTTATATGAGGAATCTAAAATTACATCATGAGTGAATGAACAAAACAAAACAAAGTAGATACAGAACAGATTGGGGGTTGTCAGGGGAAAGGGGAGTGGGAAAAATGGGTGAAGCTGTTTAAGAAGTACAAACTTCAAGATATAAAATAAGTCATTGAGATATAATGTACAGCATGGCAACTATTATCAATAATGTTGTATTGTATATCTGAAAAATGCGAAGAGAGTAAGTCTTAGAAGTTCTCATCACAAGAAAAAGAATGATCACTTTGTATAACTTTGAAGCATAATACAAATTATTATGTTGTATACTTGAAACATTATGAGTATATGATGTATACTTGGACATTATATGTCAATTTTCCCTCAATTTTTAAAATTGCATGTGGTGATTTTTCCTCAAACCTTTTTAAAAAAGAAATTACAGAATAGAGAGCCCAGAAATAAACCCATGTCAATACGGCAGTCAGTATTTGACAAAGGGGGAAGGAACATAAAATAGAGTAAAAATAGCATCTTTAGTAAATGGTCTTGGGAGATCTGAACAGCTACAGGCAAATAAATGAAATCAGACCACTGACTTACATCATATACTGAAATAAACTCAAGATGGATTAAAGACTTAAATATAAGTTGTGACACCATAAAAGTCCTAGAGGAAAACACAGGTAGGAAAATTTATGTATCCCACACAGCAATATTTTCACTGATACATCCTCTAGGGCAATGGATATAAATGAAAGAATAAACAAATGAGACCACATCAAAATAAAAAGCTTCTGCATGGCTAAAGAAAACATCAACAGGATGGAGAGGGAACCAACAGCATGGGAAAACATGTTTGCCAATAATATCTCCAACAAGGGCTTGATCTGCAAAATATATTAAAAACTCACATGACTCCACTCCAGAAACACAAGCAATCCTATTAAGAAATGGGCAAAGGACCTGAACAGATACCTCTCCAAGGTGAAACTACAGAGGGCCCAGACATATGAAAGGATGCTCCGCATCACTAGCTATCAGAGAGATGCAAATTAAAACCACAATGAGATACCACTTCACACTGGTCAGAATGGCCATCATAAACAAAGTAACAGACAACAAGTGTTGGAGAGGTTGTGGAGAAAGGGGAAACCTAGTGCACTGTTGGTGGGAATGCAGACTGGTGCAGCCACTGTGGAAAACAGTATGGAATTTCCTCAGAAAACTAAAAATGGAACTCCCTTTCGATTTAACCATCCCACTACTGGGACTATTCCCTAAGAATCCTGAAACACCAATCCAAAAGAACCTATGCATCCCAATGTTCATAGTAACACAATTTACAATAGCCAAGTGCTGGAAGCAACCTGAGTGCTGTCAGTAAATGAGTGGATGAAAAAACTGTGGTACAATTATATAATGGAATACCATGCAGCAGAAAGAAAGCTCTTACCCTTCGTGACAGCATGGATGGAACTGGAGAACATTATGCTAAGTGAAATAAGCCAGGCAGCGAAAGACAAGTATCATATGATCTTACCTGTAAGTGGAACCTAATCAGCAAAACAAAGAAATGAGCAAAATAGAACCAGAGATATGGAAATACAGAACAAACTGCCAGTGACCAGAAGGAGAAGGGAGGGAATAACGGGGGAAAGAATGGGAAAAGGCAAGCAAAGGAACATGAATAGAGGACTCCTGGGCATAGACAATGGGTGGGGAGGGATGGGACAGGGGTGAGCAATGGGGGAAAAGGTGGGACAATTGTAACTGAACAATAAAAAAAAGAAATGTCTATTCAAAAGAAAGAAACAAATGTTGGAGAGGATGGGAAGGAAAGGGAACCCTCGTACACTGCTTGTGGGAATGTAAATTGGTGCAGACACTGAAAAACCAATATGGAAGTTCCTCAAAAAATTAAGAACAGAACTACCATATGACCCAGCAATCTTTCCTCTGGTTATCTACCTAAAATTTTTGAAAACACTTATTCATAAAGATAGATATATATGGTTATTACAACATTATTTACAATAGCCAACACATGGTAACCACTCACATCCTTCAATGGTTGTTTAATGATGTGGTTCATATATAAAATGAAATACTACTCAGCCATAGCACCTTCTTCAAACACTGCACAAATTTGTTTTTGCATTTCAGTTGCATTTTTACCTTTCTTGAAATAATAAAGCATAATATGCCAAAAATGTTGCTTATTTTCTTCCATCTTCAATATTAAAATGGCTACGCAAAAATTCACCAATTTTGATGTTTTTTTAAATACACACTGATATGACAGCTGTTGCAACACAATGTAACAAAATTATTTTGAGTGGAGTTAAAGACAACTAAGCACTGTTAAAACCATCTTATAGAAAAAAACTGAATGAACTCTTTGGCTAACTATTTCAACTTTATAGTGTAATTTAAGAGACCTATAGAATCATTATGCTTATGTAGCTTTGTTCACTCTTTTGTTTTATGCTATTGTTCATACTACATTTGTATATGTCACAATTCCAACAATAGATTTTTATGATTATTACTTATAGAATTTTATGTGTATTAGAGAAGTTGAGAAAATGAAGTTGAAGCATGTACCGTTTGTAGAAGGTTTAATTTGTCTTTTATCATTTTTGGTTCTCTTGTTCCTGTGGATATGTTTCCCACTTATCATCATTTCCTTACTTTATAACAGGATTGCTCCCCTCCACCTGCTTAGTGCTGTTACTTTCAAATACATTACTTTTCTAGATATTGCAGGATCAAGATGATGGTTATATATTTTTATACAAGTTTGTTTAAAATTAGTTAAGAGAAAAAGTACTATTCATTCATGCTGTCTTTTATAATTACATAATTATCTTCTGATGCTCTTTGTTTTGTGTGTGTGTGTGTGTGTGTGTGTGTGTGTGTGTGTGTGTGTGTATTCAAATATCTATATGGGCTTATTTGCTTTCAGGCTGAAGAACTTCTTGCTTCAGATTTGCTAGCAATAAATTTACTCATGTTTTGTTTATCCAGAAATGTGCTATTTCATGTTCATTTCTGAGAGAGGAGACACTCTGAGTTGGCATTTTTTATTTTCAGCCCCTTTTATATATTGTTCCACTGCTCTCTGACCTCCATTGTTTATAATCAGAAGTCAGTTCTTAATTTATTGTGGTGCCATTGTATGTGGCAAATTGTATGTCTCTTCTGCTTCCAAGATTTTCTCTTTGTCAGAATTTTTATTATGATGTGTCTGGGTATGGATCTCTTTACATATATTCTATATGGAGCTTGTTTAGCTTATTGGATATGTAAATTAATATTTTCAGCAAATTTGGGAAGTTTCAACTAATATTTCTTAGAATAACCTTTTCTGCTTTGTTCTCTTTCTCCTCTCCTTCTATCATTCCCATAACCTATATGTTGGTTCACTTAAAAGTATGCCAAATTTTTCTGAGACTGTTGGGAGCCATCCTGCCTGGTTTCAGGAACTGTAGCCTCATTAATGGACAAAAGAGTCCCATGGCTAGGATTGAGTGAAAAGGCCTTGGGGCCATGAGGCACTGAGGAGACAGAACCTATCCTCCTGGCAGGAGTGCAGTTCCTGCCTACCACACTTCCTGCCTCCCACACTTCCTCCTGCTTGGCCTGGGTGAATGACTGGTTAGCCAATGATGGGTAAGATTCATCAAGGGAGGAACAACCTAAGACAGGCACAGCCATGAAGTGACCATCAGGGAAGGACATATGGGACTATAGAGAAGGGGCAGTAAGACCCTCACCCCTTGGCTTTGTCATAGCCTGAGTTCTCATTCTATATGTAAGAAGTCTCCTAATCTCTTGGCTGCTTTGCTCCACCTCCTGACTCAGCCTGAAAACAAGGCCAGAGGCAGCTGCAGACTTGTACTGGAACGAATGGCTCTTGTGGGCAAATCTGGCCTGAGGAAGAATGTACCTTGTTTCCTTTGAGGCTTATTTGATAGCCCTGTTGGTATGAACTAGACATTTGAGCTCAAAGCACAGGGATACATACCTTCAGGATACATGCCTCAACAACCTTCTGTTGTCAGCATATCTCACTGACCCTGACTAGAGATAATCCCTCTGTTTCTTCAATTATTATCTGTAGATAATGTCAGCTTTTCATGACTGCAGTTTTTTTGGACATTGATGAGCTTTACGTGCATACTATGTATCTCTGTGTGGGCTGAACTCAATAAAGACTCAGGGAAGGAGGTGTTTGAGACCCTTCTCCTTTGAGAGATTGGTCACCTTTCTTCCCCAAGCAGATCATGTCTTGGTAGACTTATCCTCATACAGGGTGGCAGGGGAGCTCTGTGGGCAGAGTCCCCCCACATGAGATACTGTTAATATTTATTATTTCATATATATAATTTTATTTTTCAATTACACTGGCCATTCAACATTATCTTGCATTAGTTTCAGTTATACAGCATAGTGGTTAACAATCATACACTTTACATAGTGTTCCCCTTGATATTTCAAGCACCTGCCTGGCACCATACATCATTAATACAATATTATTGACTATATTTCCTATGCTGTGCCTTTCATTCTATGATTATTTTGTTTTTCCTAATATAGACATCTCAACTCCTTCATCTTTTTCATCCAGTTCCCCAAACTGCATCCTGTCTGGCAACTATCAGTATCTCTGAACCTGTTTCTGTTTTGTTTGTTGGTGCTGTTCTTTTTCTTTTTTTTTTTGGTGGGGGAGGGATGACACAATTTTAGTAGCTCATTAACAACAAAATAAAACACTGAGGCTTTTTTTGCTTAATATAGTGTTACTTTTTTATTGTTGCACAACTGTCTTCTTTTACCCACTACCACTTTCCCCCACCCCACCCAACCCCACCTCCTATCCTCAATCCTTCCCCTCTTTGGCTTTGTCCATGGGTCCTTTATACATGTTCCTTGTCAACCCTTTCCCTTCTTTCTCCTGTTATCTCCCTTTCTTCTGGTTACTCTCGGTTTGTTCTTTATTTCAGTGTCTCTGGTTATATTTTGCTTGTGTGTTTGCTTTGTTGATTAGGTTTCACTTAATGTTGTTCTTTAGATTGCACATGTAAGGGAAATAATATGCTATTTGTCTTTCTCTGACTGATTTATTTTACTTAGCATAATACCCTCTAGGCCCATTCATGCAGTCACAAAGGGCAAGATTTCTTTATTTTTTTACTGCCAAGTAGTATTTCATTATGTAAATGTACAACCACTTTATTTTTATCCATTCATCTATTGGACATTTAGGTTGCTTCCATAGTTTGGCAATTGTGAATAATGATACAACAAACATATGAGTGCATGCATTTGTTCATGTTTAATGATCCTTAGGATATATACATAGTTCCAGAAGTGAAATTGCTGGGTCAGAAAGCAGTTCCATTTTTAATTTTTGAGGTAATTCTATATTGTTCTCAATCTGCATTCTCATAAACAGTGCATGAGGGTTCCCATTTTCTGCACATTTCACCAGCACTTGTTCTTCCATTGATTTATTAATGGTGGGCATTCTGGCAGTGTGAAGTAATATCTTATTGTGGTTTTAATTTGCATCTCTCTGATGATTAGTGACATTGAGCATCTTTTCATCTGTCTATTGTTTGTCTCTATGTCTTCTTTGGTTAGTATCTATTTATATCCTTTGTTCACTTTTTAATTGGGTTGTTTGGGAATTTTTAGTGTCGAATTTTTTGAGTTCTTTATAAATTTTTGAATAGTAACCCCTTAACATTGTTAATAAGTTGTCTTTTTGTTTTGTTGATAATTTCCCTTGCTGTGCAAAAACATTTTACTTTGATGTGGTCCCATTTGTGTCTTTTTTCTTTTGTTTTCCTTGCCTGACAATTCACATCAGAAAAGATACTACTAAGAGAAATGCATGTGATTTTACAACTGTGTTTTCTTCTAGAAATTTTATGGGTATGAGTCTTACATTAAAGTCCTCATGTATTTTGAGATCATTCTTATATACAGTATAAGCAGGTGGTCTACTTTCATTTTTTTCTTGCAAATATCTGCCCAATTTTCTCAACATTTATTGAATAGACTGTCTTTACACCATGGTATGTTCTTGCCTATTTTACCTAATATTAATTGACAATATAGATGTATATTGGGTTCATTTTTGGACTTCCTAGACTATTAATCAACATGTCTATTTTTCACCAGTACCATGCTGTTTTTTAAATTAAATTAAATTAAGTTAAATTTAACTTAATTTAATTTAATTTAAAATAAATTAAATTAAATTGTTGTTCAAGTACACTTTTCTGTCTTTTACTCCCATCCCAGCCCACCTCCCCACTCCTCCCAACCTCCCTCCCATTTCCACCCCCCCATCTTACTGTCTATGTATCCTTTATACTTGTTCCTGTCAAGTCTTCCACATCCCCCCTGAAATTCCCTCCCCTCTCCCTTCTGGTGACTGTCAGCCTGTTCTCAATTTCAGTGCCATTGGTAATATTTTGCTTGTTTGTTTGTTTTGTTGTTTAGGTTCCTGTTAAAGGTGAGATCATATGGTATTTGTCTTTCGTTGCCTGGCTTACTTCACTTAACATAATGCTTTCCAGTTCCATCCATGCTGTCACAAAGGGTAGGAGATCCTTCTTTTTTGCTGAATAGAATCCCTTTGTGTAAATATACCATAGTTTTTTGATCCATTTATTTACTGATGGGCACCTAGGGTGCTTCCAACACTTGGCTATTGTAAATTGTGCTGCTATGAACATTGGGGTGCATACGTTCTTTTGGATTGGTGTTTCAGGGTTCTTAGGATATAACCCTAGCAGTAGAATTGCTGGGTCAAAAGGAAAATCTATTTTTAGTTTTCCTAGAAAATTCTATACTGTTTTCCATAGTAGTTTTACCAGTCTGCAATCCCACCAACAGTGCACTAGGGTCCCCTTTTCTCCACAACCTCTCCAACACTTGATATTTGCTGCTTTGTTTATGATGGCCATTCTAACAGGTGTGAAGTGGTACCTCATTGTGGTTTTAATTTGCATCTCTCTGATAGCTAGCAATACTGAGCATCTTTTCATGTGTTTCTGGATCCTCTGTATGTCCTCCTTGGAGAAGTGTCTGTTCAAGTCCCTTGCCCACTTTCCAATTGGGTTGCTTGTCTTCTTAGAGTGGAGCCATGTAAGTTCTTTATATATTTTGGAGATGAAACCCTTGTCTGAGGTATCATTGGCAAATATATTTTCCCATACAGTTGGTTCTCTTTTTATTTTAATACTGTTTTCTTTAGCCATGCACAAGCATTTTATTTTGATGAGATCCCATTTGTTTATTCTTTCCTTTATGTCCTTTGCTTTAGGGGACATATCAGTAAAAATGTTACTGCGTGAAATATCTGAGATTTTCGTGCCTATGTTCTCCTCTAGGACGTTAATGTTGTCATGGCTTATATTTAAATCTTTTATCCATGTTGAATTTATTTTTGTGTATGGTGTAAGATGGTGTTCAAGTTTCATTTTTTCGCACATAGCTGTCCACTTCTCCAAACACCACTTGTTGAAGAGGCTATTTTTACTCCATTTTATATTGCTGCCTCTTTTGTCAAATATTAATTGACTGTAGAGCTTGGGTTTAATTCTGGGCTTTCTATTCTGTTCCACCTGCCCATGTGCCTGTTTTTGTGCCAGTACCAGGCTGTTTTGATTACAGTGGCCTTGTAATACTATTTAGTGTCAGGTATTGTGATCCCTCCTACTTTGCTCTTCTTTCTCAAAATTACACCAGCTATTCGAGGTCATTTATGGTTCCATATAAATTTTTGAAGTGTTTGTTCTATGTCTGTGAAATATGCCATTGGTACTTTGATAGGGATTGCATTGAATCTGTAAATTGCTTTGGGTAGTATGGACATTTGATGATGTTAATTCTTCCGATTCATGAACATGGTACATGTTTCCATTTGTTTGTGTCTTCCTTGATTTCTTTCTTCAGTGTTGTGTAGTTTTCCAAGTACAGGTCTTTTGCCTCCTTGGTTAGGTTTATTCCTAGGTATTTTATTTTTCTTTTTGCTATATTGAATGGGATTTTTTTCTTGATTTCTGCTTCTGCTGTTTCATTGTTGGTATACAAAAATGCCTTTGATTTTTGGATATTGACTTTGTATCCCACTGTTTGGCCAAATTCATTTATTAGGTTGAGCAGTTTTTGGGTGGAATTTATAGGATTTTCTAGGTACACTAGCATGTCATCTGTGAACAATGACAGTTTTGTTTCCTCCTTTCTGATTTGGATGCATTTTATTTCTTTTTCTTGTCTAATCATTGTGGCTAAAACTTCCAATACTATATTGAATAGAAGTGGTGAAAGAGGACAACCTTGTCTTGTTCCTGATCTTAGTGGAAAAGATTTTAGTTTTTTTGTCCATTGAGTATGACGTTGGCTGTAGGTCTCTCATATATGGCCTTTATTATGTTGAGGAATGCTCCCTCTATTCCCACTTTGCTGAGTGCTTTTATCATAAATGGATGCTGTACCTTATCAAATGCTTTTTCCATTCTACTGATATGATCATGTGATTTTTGTCTTTGCTTTTGTTTATGTGGTGTATTATACATCTATTGATTTGTGAATATTGGACCATCTTTGCATCTCTGGGATGAATCCCACTTGGTCATGGTGTATGATCTTTTTTAATGTAATGTTGGATGCAGTTTGCCAATATTTTGTTGAGGGCTTTAGCATCTATGTTCATCAGCAATATTGGCCTGAAGTTTTCTTTCTTTGTTGTGTCTTTATCTGGTTTTAGGATCATGATAACGTTGGCTTCATAAAAAGAGTTTGGGAGTCTTCCATCATTTTGGATTTTTTGGAATTGTCTGCGAAGGATATGGGTTACCTCTTTCTTAAATGCTTTGTAGAATTCTCCCGTGAAACCATCTGGTCCAGGGCTTTTGTGTGTCAGGAGTTTTTTGATTACTGCTTCAATTTCATCTGCTGTTATTGGTCTGTTTAGGCTTTCTGCTTCTCCTTCATTGAGTTTTGGAGGATTATATTTTTCTAGAAGTTTGTCCATTTCACCTAGGTTTTCAAATTTCTTGGCATACAGTTCTTCATAGTAATTTCTTACAATCCTTTGTATTTCTGTGGTGTCAGTTGTAATCTCTCCTCTTTCATTCCTGATTGTGTTTATTTGGGTCCTCTTTTTTCTTGATGAGCCTGCTTAAAGGCTTGTCAATTTTGTTTATCTTCAAAGAACCAGCTCCTGAATTCATTGATCCTAGAATTGTGCTTTTAGTCTCTATGTCATTTAATTCTATCTGATCTTGGTTATTTCCTTCCTTCTACTTGCTCTGGGGTGTCTTAGTTGTTGTTCCTCTAGTTCTTGTAGGCATAGGGTTAAGTTGTTTGTTTGAGATGTTTCTATCTTTTTTAGGTAGGCCTGTATTGCTATGAACTTCCCTCTCAGGACTGCCTTTGCTGTATCCCATAAGTTTTGGGTTGTTGTGAGTTCATTTTCATTTGTTTCCATAAACTTTTTGATTTCTTCCCTAATTTCATTCTTGACCCATTCATTGTTTAATAGCATGCCATTCAATCTCCATGATTTTGAGCATTTTTTTTTTCCCTTGGGGTTGGTTTCTAGTTTCAGTCCCTTGTGGTCAGAGAAAATGCTTGGTATGATTTTAATGTTGTTGAATTTGTTAAGGCTTGTTTTGTGTCCTACACGTGCTCCATATTTGAAAATGTTCCATGTGCATTTGAAAAGAATGTGTATTCAGCTCCTTTGGGACAAAGGACTCTCTCTATATATCAGTTAATTCCATCTCATCTAGGGCATTGTTCAATGCCACAATATCTTTGTTGATATGTTGTTTGGAAGATTTGTCCATTTTTTGTCAGTGGGGTGTTAAAATTCCCTATTGTAATTGTGTTGCTCAATATCTTTCTTCAAGTCCTCTAAGAAAGTCCTGTTTTCTTTATGTATTTGGGTGCTCCTATGTTGAGTGCATATGTATTTACCATGTTTATGTCTTCTTGGTGGATTCTTCCCTTGAGTATTATGACGTGACATTCTGGGTCTCTCTTTATGGCCCTTTTTTTGAAGCCTATTTTGTCTGATATGAGTATTGCTACCCTGGCTTTTTTTCCTGTCTGTTTGCTTGGAAAATTTGTTTCCAGACTTTCACTTTCAGTCTGCGTAGGTCTTTTGCCCTGAGGTGGGCATTTGTCTTGTAGGCAGCACATGTGTGGATCATGCTTTCTTATCCATTCAGCTATTCTATGTCTTAAAATTGGAGCATTTAATCCAGTTACATTTAAGGTTATTATTGATAGGTACTTATTCATTGCCATTTTTGTACCTATGTTTCTCTCTCTCTCTCTCTCTCTCTCTCTCTCTCTCTCTCTCTCTCTCCCTTCCTTCTTTCCTTAAAGCAGTCTCTTTAGCATCTCTTGTAGAGCTGGTTTGGTAGAGGAGTATTCTTTTAGACTTCTTTTGTCTGGGAAGCAACTTGTTTGGCCTTCTATCTTGATTGAGAGCCTTGCTGGTTAAGTAGCCTTCATTGCAGGCCTTTGGTTCTCATTACTTGGAATATTTCTTGCCATTCTCTTCTGGCTTGGAGCATTTCCATTGAGAAGTCAGCTGCTAACCTAATTGGGGCTCCCTTGTATGTTACTTTCTGTTTTTCCCTTGCTGCCTTTAAGATTCTCTTTGTCTTAGAATTTTGCCATTTTAATTATGATGTGTCTTGATGTGGGCCTCTTTGATTTTCTCTTGATTGGGACTCCCGGTGTTTCCTGGATTTGTGTGACTTTTTCTCTTATCAAATTAGGGAAGTTTTCCATCATTACTATTTCAAACAGGTTTTCTATTCCTTGCTCTTCTTCTTCTCCTTCTGGTATCCCTATTATACAGACATTATTACGTTTCATATTGTCTTGCATTTCTTTTTATCCCTCTTCATTCTTTCTGAGCCTCTTTTCCTTTTCTTGCTCTTTCTGGGTGTTTTTTTCTACTTTGTCTTCCAGCTTGCTGATCTGATCTTCTGCTTCATTGATTCTGCTTTTGATTCCTTCTACTGTGTTCTTTAGTTCAGAAATTGTATTCTTCATTTCCTCTTGGCCCTTGTTGATAGTTTCTATTTCTTTTTTCATGTCAGTATAGTTTTCAGTGAGTTCATTGTACTTTCCCTGTAGTTTCTGGTAGCTCTCTGTGAGCTCATTGAGCTTCCTGATAACCACTGCTTTGAAGTCAATATCTGATAATTGAGTTGCCTCTATTTCATTTAGCATTCTTTCTGAGGCTTCCTCCTTTCCTTTCATTTTGGGATTGTTTCTTTGTCTTCCCATTGTTTGTGAGACTCTTCTTGTTAGCCTCAGCTTCTTAAATTGATCTGTTCTGGCTCCCTGGGTTTATGGTGTGAACTTCTTTGGTAGTATACCTGTGAGATTCAGTGGTGCAGTCTCCTTGATCTCCCAAGCTCACTCGTCTTGGGCTGTCGTTTATGTTGGCTTTGTGTTTGTCTTTGGGTTTTGATTGTTGTTGGGTCTTTCTTTTTTGGGTCCTTCCCACCAGCTGGTTAACTGAGGGTCACTCTGTCCATCACCTCTTGTATTTTGTTCTGCTGGTTAAGGCAGGTTGTGTTGAAGCTGGTTCTTCTTTGTGTACAAGGTTTTGAGGATTCTTTCTTGCTCTTGTTCAGTTGTTTGTACTAGGTAGTTTCTCCACTATTTAGTTGTACTTCCAGATAGGTCCCAGATTGTAATTTGTGTAGTTTCCACTCCCTCCTTCACCTTCTTCTGTTATCTGTTGGCAGTTCCTTCATTGTTGGATTTCCTCTTCTAGTGAGTATCCTGGTGTTCACCACTTCCACCTATTCTTTTTTGTGATCCCCTTGGAGGGGAAAGGCAAAATGGTTTAAGGCAGCAAAAGAGAGTATTCTATGATATTTACAGTAGCAGCTGGTACAGAAGAGATAGGAGATCCTTTGACTATGTATCATGTTAACTGTGATCTTCCACCCAATAGCCACTTTTTGCAAAGGATGGAAAGAAGATGAGACTTTTGTTGGGGAGGGAAGGATTGTGAGTTGGATGTAGAAAGCAGTGAGGTTGTGGGAGGTGAGATTCTGAGGTAAGGTGGGAGTAAAGGATAGTAAATAGTTATAGTGTGTGAGAGAATAGAATTAACCACCATAGCAATAGAGTTCAGGATACTGTGAAGTGGGTGAAGATCTGGGAGGCATGTTTTGAAGTATTTACAATTGTATAGAACAGCTATTATTTACAACAATATTAGAGCAACAATCATACAGAATCTATGTGATTTGGATAACAAGAATATGGAGTACAGGGCCTTGAGCAGTGTGCCAATGGAACAGAAGTGATGTGAAGGGCAGTAAATTAGCAATACACTATGAAAGAGAGAACAGGGGAAACCAAACAAGGCAATATAACCAGCAAGCAAAGAAGACTAAACAGAAAGAAGAAGAACACAAAAATACTCTTCAAATAAAAGATGTAAGAATAATGGGAAAAATAATAATACAAATATGCAGTAACTTGCAGGATCTCTGTAATAGCAAAGTGAAATTTGTCTCACTGTCTCAGCTGTGGGGAGGCCCCCTCTTTGGGTCCATTTCTGGTCTTTTCAGAGTTCCAGGGTTTTTTTTTTTTTTTTTTTTTGTCTCACTTGTGGGTATTTAAAAAAAAAGCAGAAGAAGGGAGAAAGAAGAGATAAAATTGGAAAGAAAGGAAGAGGGAATAAAACAAGAAAGAAGGAAAGAGAGGAAAATAAATTGAAAGATAAAACAATAATAAAAATTAAAAAATAAAAGATTACTTAAAAAGAAGAATGAAAACAAAAACAAAACTTTTTTCTTGTTGGTTTCAAACTGGCGAAAGTGATTTTTCTGGTGTTGCTGGCTGCAGCAGGATGAGGGGTGATTGGTATGGCTTTTCTCCTTCTTGATCTGCAGTCAGTGAGCCTCGCATGCACTCTCCCCAGAGCTAGCTTGGCGTATCTCCCTGGCACCTTGGGTGTGGGATCCAGGCCTTCCTCAGAGTGCTCTTTCTCCAGACTTACTGCTGTGGGCTGGATGCAGGTGCATGCATGTATGCTAGGCCAGGCTGCCTCCATCCTCTGGGTTCAGGCCTGCACCTTTCCCAGTGCTAAGGGGGTGCATAGGGCCTTCCATGCACCCTTCCACGCAACCTCAGGATTGCTGCCTGGCTGGGTGGGGAGGAGTCCGCAGGGGCTATTGCAGGAGAATTCCCCAAACAGTGTCTCTCTTTTCACTTTTTCTTTTTCAGAAATTCTTCCTACTCAAGCCTGCTGCTCTGTACAACCCAATTCTCTAGCCAGGGTGGTGACTACTGGGGTCAGGGTTCATCACTGCACAACTCTTAACTCTCCCAAGCCAGGATCCACAGACTCAGTGGGTACTCACAGCCCCTGTATGTTTGCCACATAGTCCTTATTCCCCTCTCTGTGACTTCTAGCAACCAAGTTTCTCCCACTGCTGCTCAAACCTTGCTTGGCCAGGGAGGGAGCAGTTGACCCAGCTCTCTCCCAAGGACTCTGGCAGACCTGGTGGGCCTGGGCCTGGGGCTGCAGCCACCCTGGTCCCTGTGCTGGTCTCTGGGACATTATTGTCCTGAAGCACCCTCCTTACCATCTGGTTTTTCAGTGTCTGCTGCAATTTTTAGTCTCTTATTTTCATATATGCTGGGGAACTGTTGGCTGTTTGCTCTGTTCCTCTGTAGATTGGCTAGATTTTTCTCCTGTGTGTAGGGGGAAGTGGAATCTGCTACCTCCTACCTCTCTGCCATCTTCCTCCTCCACCATGCTGTTTTGATTCTATATCCTTGTAGTATAGTTCAATATCAGATAGCATGCTTCCTCCAACTTTCTTCTTCTTTCTCAAGATTGTCATGGCTATTCAGGATCTTTTGTGGCTTCATATAAACTTTTGAAATATTATCGCTAGTTCTGTGAAATATGCTGTTGGTATTTTGATATACATTGAGTTGAATCTACAGATAAATTTGGGTATTATGGATATTTTAATGATATTCCATCTTCCAACCCATGAGCACTGTATAAGCTTCCAGTTATTTGTATCTTTTTCAATTACTTTATTCAGCATCATAATATTCTGTATGGTCTTTTACAACCTTGCTTGAGTTTATTTTTAGGTATTTTACTTTTTAATGCAATTGAAAATGAGATTATTTTCTTTATTTCCCTGTCTGATAGTTTATTACTGGTATATAAATACAATTTATGGATATTTGTTTTATATCCTGCTAATTTACTGAATTCATTTATCACTAATAGTAGTTTTTTGGTGAAATTTTTAAGGTTCTCTACACACAGTATCTGGTCATCTGCAAATAATGAACTGACACCACAAAAATATAAGGTATGATAAGAAATATTGAAAACAAGTATATGCAAACAAATCCAACAATATGGAACAGGGGTGTCAAACTCATTTTCATGAGAGGCCACATCAGCCCCACAGTTGCCTTCAAAGAGCCAAAATAATTTTAGGACTGTATAAATGTACATTTATTTAATAATAAATGAACATTTATTTCTTCCTTTCCAAGTTGCATGACTTTTATTTCTTCTTTTCACCCAATTACTGTGGTTAGAACATCTAGTACTATGTTGAGTGAAAGTGGTAAAGTCAAATATTCTTGTCCTATTCCTGTTCTTAAGGTAAATACTTTTGGTCCTTTTGTTTTTCCTCATTCAGTATAATGTTAGCTGTGGGCATTCACACATGGGCTTTATTATGTTGAGATATGTTCCATCTAGTTCCACTTTGCTGATAGTTTATTTCATAAATGGCTGTTGAATTTTGTCATGTTTTTCTGCATTTGCTGACACAATAATGTGATTTTTATCTTTCATTTTGTTTTTATAGTATAATACATTAATTAAAAATTTATATTGTCCTAACATCACATCCCAAGAATAAATGCCACTTGATTATAGTGTATGCTTTTTTCAATGTATTGCTGAATTTGGTTTGCTAAGATTTTGTTGATGATTTTTGCATCTATATTCATCAACAAGGCCTATAATATTCTTTCTTTGTAGTGTGTATCTGGCTTTGGAATTAGGATAATGCTGGCCTTGTAAAATGAGTTTGGGAGTCATTCCTTTTCTTGAATTTTTAAAAATAGTTTGAGAAGGATAGGTATTCTTTAAATGTTTGGTAAAATTCACCTGTGAAGCCATCTGGTTCAGGATTTTTGTTTGTTGGAAGATTTTTTTTATTAGCAGTTCAATTTCATTTGTAGTAATCAGTTTGTTCAGATTTTTTTGTTCAGATTGTTCCTTCTTGATTCAGTTTTGGGAAATTGTATGTTTCTAGGAATTTACCCATTTCTTCCAGATCAGGGGTGTTAAACTCATTTTTACCAGGGGCCACATTAGCCTTGCAGTTGTCTTCAAAGGGCCAAATGTAATTTCAACTCCTTAACAGTTAAGAAGATTTATACAGTCCTATAAACAGGACATTTATACAGTCCTAATATTATTTTGGCTCTTTGAAGGCAACTGTGGGACTGATGTGGCCCCTGATGAAAATGAGTTTGACACCCCTGTTCCAGATTGTTGGATTTGTTGGCATATAGTTGTTTTCAATATTTTCTTATCATGCTTTATATTTTTGTGGTGTCAATTGTTACTTTTCCTCTTTTGTTTCTGATTTTATTTATTTGGGTTCTCTTTTTTTCTTGGTGGGTTTGGTTAAAGGTTTTCAATCTCACTAATCTTTTCAAAGAATCATATCTTTAATTTACTGATGTTTTATATTATTTTAGACTCTATTTCATTTATTTCAACTCTGATCTTTATTATTCACTTTCATATACTTACTTTGGGCTTTGTTTGTTGTTCTTCTTTTAGTTTTTTTCAAGTGTAAGGGGTTGTTTACTTGAAACATTTCTCCTTTCTTGAGATAGACCTGTAATGCTACAAATTGCCCTCTTAAAATTGCTTTCCTAGATTTGATTTCATTTAGTTTTCACATTCATATGTCTCAAGGTATCTTTTCATTTTTTTCCTTGACCTCACTGTTAAGCCATTCATTGTTCAGTATTATGTTATTTAACCTCTATGTTTGTAAGTTTTTTTTCATTGATTTCTGGTTTCATATCATTGTGGTCAGAGAAAATGCTTAAAATGATTTCAATCTTCTTATATTTATTGAGACATTTTTTATGTCCTAACATGTAGTCTATCCTGAAAATAGTTCCATGTGCACTTGAAAAGAATGTATATTCTGCTGCTTGGGTGTTTAATGCTCTGAAGATATCAATTAAATCCATCTGATCTAGTGTGTCATTTAAGGTTACTGCTTCCTTGTTTTCTGTCTGTGATATCTATCCATTGATGATACGGGGTGTTAAAATTCCCATCTGTATTACTGTTGATCTCTTTCTTTTATCCATCAAGATTTGCTTTAAATGCTTAGGTGCTCCTGTTTTGGGTACATAGATATGTACAAAGGTGTTATATTCTCTTGTTGGGTTGACCCTTTGTTTTAAAGCCTATTTTGTCTGATATAGGTATTGCTACCCTAGCTTTTTAAAAATTTCCATTTACATGAAATAATTTTTCCACTCATTTACTTTCAGTCTGAGTTTTTCATTCTGAGGTGAGTCCCTTGTAGACCAAATACATTCAGTTCTTGTTTTCTTACCAATTTAGCTTCTGTATGCATTGATTGGGATATTTAATCTATTTACAAGTAAAGTAATTATTGGTAGGTATGTATTTACTGCTGTATTTTTCTTTATAATTGTTACTTTTCTTTTTTCTTTCTTCTTCTTAAAGAAGTCTCTTTAGCATTTTTTTCAATACTGATTTGGTAGTAATGAACTATTTTAGTTTTTTGCTTTTTTTTTGTCTGAGAAGCTCTTTCTTTCTCCATCAATTTTAAATGATACCCTTGCTTGCAAGATTAGTCTTGGTTTTAAGTCCTTGCTTTCCTTCACTTTGAATATTTCATGCTAATCCCTTCTGGTATGAAATGTTTCTAAAATCAGCTGATGGTCTTATGTGAGCTCTCTTGTAGGTAACTCTCTTTTTCTTGTTACTTTTAAGATTCCCTCTATGTCTTTTTTTTAAATTATAGTGTGTCTTTGGTGTGGGCTTCTTTGGATTCATCTTGTTTGGGACTCTGTGATTCACTGATATGTGTGTCTTTTCCCTTCACCAGGTTAGGAAAGTTTTCAATCATACTTTCTTCAAAGATGTCCTCAATTTCTTGCTCTCTTCTCCTTCTTGTGCCCCTGCTATGTGTATATTGTTATGCTTCATGTTGTATCAGAGTCCCTTAAACTGTCCTCCTTTTTAAAAATTACTTTTTTCCCCTTTTCTGCTCTAATTGGAAGTTTCCTGCTACATTTTCTTATAAATCACTAATTTATCCTCTGCTTCATCTAGTCTGTTGTTGATTCCATCTTGTGTATACTTTATTTCATATATTGTATTCTTTATTAAGACTGGTACTTTTTATAGCTTCTATGTCCTTTTTATCCTTGCTATCTCTTTGGTGAAGTTCTCACTAAATTCCTCGAGGACTCTTATAACCATTATTTTGAACTCTGTATGTGGTAGATTGCTTGCCTCCATTTTATTTCTTTCATTTTCTGGGGATTTTTTCCTTTTCTTTCATTTGAGGTGTGTTTATTTGTCTCCCAGTTTTGGCTGCCTGTCTCTATTTGTTTCTGTACATTAGGTAGATCTGCTATGTCTTCTAATCTTGGTATGGTGGCTTTACATAGCAGGTATCTTGTGAAGCTCAGTGGTGCAGGCTCCCTAATCAACTCAGCTAGGTGCTCCAGGAATGTCCACTTTGGGGGGTATGTGAGTCCTCCTGTTGTAGTTGAGTTTTGATTGCTTTGGTCCTTCTGCAGGGTGGGAATGACCCTCAGTTTTGTTAACTATGAGGATCATCCCTGACCATAGTGCATAAGCCACTGTGCCAGGGCTGACTGCACAAAGCAGAATTGGCCACAGCAGGGTTGATGCCTACTGAGATCTTTTGGGTGTGCTGTCATGGATCTACTTGGGTCATGCTCTATATGGTGTGAAGCCTGCCACCAGATGTATTGGTTCTGTGGCCTCTTGGCCATGATTCTGGCATAGTTCAGTGTCAGGTGGTTCCTGTAACTGGCCCTCAGCTATCATTTGGGTGCTCTTACAGAGACCCAAGGTTTTTGACTGCCTCTGCAGCATGTGGGTGTGCAAGTGATTGGCCAAGCTGTGCACAAGGCTGGTTTCCACCAGCACCAATCCCTGGGGCAGGTCAGCATAAAGGCCCAAGGCACCCCAAGGTGAACATCTGCCTGCTGGTTGCCTGTTATGCTCAGTTACTGAAAGAACTTCTGGTACTTTGTGAGTTGCATGAGGTAGGTTCTCAGTGAGTCACCAGGTAGGGGTGAATTGTATTCACCAGACTGATACATATTCAAATTCAAAAGTCAGTGCTGTGTCTGAGGCTACTCAGCAAAATTACCAGGGTACACCAAGGCCACCCACCACATGCTGGGTGCCCATAGACCTTTGTTGTGAGGTGGGGTCTCAGGTAGTCATCAAGGTGAGGCTAGCAGAGTTCATCAGGACCAAATAGACCAAGATTTGGCCATGTGAAGGGAAGGCTCTGCATAGATATGGTGGCACTCATAGGGTATTCAAGGGACAAATGGTCCCTGCTCTAGAGCTACACAACTGAGACTATACAATTCCTCTCAGATATCCCTGGGAGTCTTCCATGAAAGTCTGCATCATGGGGATATGCTGGTGGTGGACAAACTGGAGATAGCCAACTCACTTCTTTTCAGGGCACAGTCTCAGCAGGGAAGGGCCACTGGGAGTCAGGAAGATGAGGCTAGTAGATTTCCTGTGTGGGGGCAGTGCTGGTCAGGTGTACATTGGGGAGGGTGAATGGCCCTTGCCCTAGAACCACACAACTCAGTCTCTGATTCCACCTGAGTCTGCCCAGACCTCCTCAAGAGCCTTCCAAAAACATCTACACTACAGGACATGAGATAGACAGAGTAGGGCAACAGGGAACAGGCAGACTATTTCATTCCTCTGGACTGATGTTGTATGGAGAGAAGTGCTTGGCCCAGGAAAGATGGCATCTGTGGGAGGGACTCAGAATGGGGACTCTGGTAGTGCCCCTCCAGCTCTTTCCCTGAAGCCTTACAACACAGTCTCCCCTTGCAAGACTCCAGTGTGCTCTGAGCCACCCTGTCTCCATCAGAGCCCAGGGTGAGTGGCTGTAAATAAGATTTTGTGTGTTGGCCCTTTAAGAGGGTGCCTGGGTTTTAAGCAGATTTCCCTCTGTCCCTGAAAGACAGAATTCTTGCTGATGTTCTCAGCCAGAATTTATGTGGGCTCCTCTTTCCAGATCTCATATTCTATGCTGAGAAGCCCAGTGTGGAGTACCACTCCTCATGGGGGACCTTTGCAGCTGAGATATTCCTCTGTATTCTCAATGGCCTCACATGCATTTGGGGCTAGCCTTTTCTGCCTCTCTGCCTTTCCTACCAGTCTCAAAGTTGTTTCTTCTGTAAATCCTTGGTTGTAATACTTCTGTTCAACTAATCTTCAGTTAGTTATTCAGGTTGATTGTTCTATAATTTAATTGTGATTCCAGTGTGGCCCAGGGAGGAGGTGAATGTATCTTCCACTTACTCTACTGCCATCTTGGATCCCTTACCCATGTTAATTTTTCTTAATTCTTTTTCCCTTCTGCTATTCATACTGTATATCTCTGTCAATCTATCTTTAAGTTCATTAGTTCTCCCTTCTGACAATTCTAATCCTTGGTTGAGCTTCTTTAATGAATTTTTCACTTTGGTTATTGTACTTTTGAACTACAGAATTCCCACTTGATTTTCAAGCATTTTTATTTTTCTATTAATATTTCAAACTTAATGAGATATTGTTTTCATACTTTCCATTATTTCTTTAATCATGGTTTCCTTTAATTATTTGAACATGTTTACAATGTTCAAAGTCTTCAAAGTCTTTTACAAAGACTTTGATGTCTTTGCAAAATCTGATACCTGGTATCTCTCATAAGAAGTTATTTACAACTTTATACAAGCAAAATATAACAGGAGACACTGAAATAAAGAACAAACTGACAGTAAATAGAGAGGGGAGAGGGATAATGGGGGAAAATAGGAGAAGGGTCATCAAAGAACATGTATAAAGGACACATAGACAGAGCCAAAGGGGGGTAGGATTGAGGGTGGGAGGTAGGAATAGGTGGGAGAATGGTGAGGGAAAAATGGAGATAACTGTACTTAAACAACAATAAAAATAAATAAATAAAGATTACTCTGCAAACTGAAAAAATACATTGTTTACAACTTTAAAAGAGTATTACTAAATAACTTTACGTATTATTGAAATAACTGAACTGTTAACATCGAGTGGATTCTCAAAAGTCTTGTAAGCATAATCTACAGTGTCTATGTGAGGACACCCTCTGAACAGAGCTAAATACATACCTGAAAGAATAGACAGAGTAGTGGATTTTCCTGCCCCATTATGTCCTAGAAGAACAGTGATCTGACCTTCATATAAATTCAAAGACAAATCTTTTACAGCAACTTTGGTAGTATTCTGCACTGGGAATTCCTGTGAGAGAGAAACCAAAAAATACTAATTTTATCTATACTTATCACTTAGGAGGAACAAGCATTCATAAGAACTATCTGTAAAGAAAAATACCACATAGTCCGATGAGAAAAAAATCAAAATGCAAGAAAGACAAACTGTGAAAAGAAAAAAATATTTGAAGGCATAAAGAAAGTTTTAGAATTTCACAGTAAATCTATAAATATGCCCTGAGCAATCTCATCCATTCTTGCTTTGTTTTTATTACCATCTTGAAGTTGATAATGCCAAAATCTTTTTCAGTCAATGCCTTTGTCCTAATTTGAAGAACTACCTATTAAAAACAAGCATAGCTAGACATAGCATATCTCAAACTTCTTACATGTAGACTAGCAGTGCTTCTGCTTAAGGTGCAAAAATATGGAAAGCAAATAATTCTCACTCTCACAAACAAGTATACAGTAATCTACAAAATCATAACTTTTCTTGAATCCATCAGAGTGATGAGTTTTCAAGGGAAACAACTAGGTTTAAATTTTAGAAAACATAGATGCCTTCAAGGAGAGATGGTATATAAATATTTGTTTAGCTGGAGCAGGAACAGGCACTGTAAAAACTGCTGAGAAAATTTTGGTTAAATTTTTAATGAACATGAAGTGAAAACAGCTTAAGAAACAGCATTTAAATGGGAAAGTTGGTATTCAAGCCAATTTCATTCAGACTTAAAGTGTATGTTCCTGCCAATTTATAACACTGATGGTGAATAAAGACAAAACACCTTATGTAACAAAAAGAAAGTGCTCTTTCTTTTTTTTATCTCAAATGGCAGTGGGTGTTTTCTACCTAGGTGTTCTCATTCTATTTTCTCCCTAGACCTGAGCACCAGGCTTGGGTAACTGCTTATTTGAAATCTCTACTTGAATGAATGCTTAAGTGCCTACATCTAAAATAGAGCTCTTACTAGGGTTCCATTTCCTCCACAACCTTGCCAGCACTTGTTTGTTGATTTGGTTATGATGGCCATCCTGACAAGTGTGAAGTGGTCTCTCATTGTGGTTTTAATTTGCATCTCTCTGATGGCTAGTGATGTGGAGCATCCTTTCATATGTCTGGGCCCTCTGTAGGTTCTTCTTGGAAATGTATCTGTTCAGGTCCTTTGCCCATTTTTTAATTGGATTGCTTGTCTTCCTGGAGTGGAGTCATGTGACTTCTTTATATATTTTGGAGGTCAAGCCCTGTCTGAGGTATCATTGGCAAATATGTTTTCCCATATGATTAGTTCCCATTTCATTTTTCTGGTGTTTTCTTTCTTAACATTAATTACTTAATTTTTTTATTGTTGTTCAAATATAGCTATCTTCATTTTCACCCCAGCACACCTCCTACCCCCATTTGGCTTTGTTCATGTGTCCTTTATACATGTTGCTTGATGGCCCTTCCCCTATTTTACCCCATCATCCCTCTCCCTTGCCCTGATCACTATTAGTTTGTTTTTTATTTCAATGTCTCTGGTTATATTTTGCTTGTTTGTTTGTTTTGTTGATTAGGTTCCACTTATAGGTAAGGTCATATGGTATTTGTCTTTCATTGCCTGGCTTATTTCACCTAGCACAATGCTC
Source organism: Anoura caudifer (assembly GCA_004027475.1). Classification (NCBI taxonomy): domain Eukaryota; kingdom Metazoa; phylum Chordata; class Mammalia; order Chiroptera; family Phyllostomidae; genus Anoura; species Anoura caudifer. The sequence continues at coordinate 33,558 of PVKU01008680.1, read as the reverse complement.
TCTAGATCCATCCATGCTGGCATTAAGGGTAGGAGCTCCTTATTTCTTTCTGCTGCATAGTATTCCACTGTGTAAATATACCATAGTATTTTTATCCACTCATTTACTGCTGGGCACTTAAGTTGCTTCCAGCACCTAGCTATTGCAAACTGTTCTGCTATGAATATTGCAGAACAATAGGTGAATAGGCTCTTTGAATTTGTATTTCAGGAATCCCTTGGTACACTGTTGGTGCAAATGTAGACTGGTGCAGCCACTGTGGAAAACAGTATAAAATTTCCTAAAAAAAAAAAAAATTGAACTGCCTTTTGACCTGGCAATTCCACTGCTTGGATAATACCCTAAGAATCCTGAAACACTAATTCAAAAGAACATATGCACTCCAATGTTCATAGCAGCACAATTTACAATAGCCAAGTGTTGAAAACAGCCTAAGTGCCCATCAGTAAATGAATGGATTAGAAAGCTGAGGTATATTTACACAATGGAACACTGCACATCAGAAAGAGAGAAGGAATCTCTACACTTCGCAAATGCATGGAGGGAACTGGAGAGCATTATGCTAAGTGAAATAAGCCAGATGGTGAAAGTCAAATTCCATATGATGTCACCTATAAGTGGAACCTGATCAACAAAACAAATAAGGGAGCAAAATATAACCAGAGACATGGAAATAAGGAACAAACTGACAGTAACCAGAGGGGTGGAGGGAGGGGAATAATGGAGTAAAGAAGGGGAAGGATCAGGTCCAGGAACATGTATAAAGGACTCATAAAAAAATACAATAGGGTGGGGGGAATTAAATGTTAGAGGTGGGGTGGGTAGGGCAGGGGAGAGTAAAGAGTGGAAAATAGGGCAATTTATTGTTAAATTGAACAACAATAAAAAAAAAGAAAAGAAAAAATAGAGATCTTAATTCCCTGGAGCTTTACTTAAAAAACCAGCTAACCAAACAAACTTCAAATTCTCCCCCAATGTCTTCAGTATCCATAATTTGCTCCACTCACCACCCATTTGCTCAAGCCACAAAACCAGCAGCCACCTTAGTTTTTTCCTTTTCTCTAAAGCATTCATCCAATTAATGAGCAAGGTTTTTTTTTAGTTCTAATGCCAAAATATGTTCTGGATCTTTTTCTCTACTGCCACAGGCTACTATTATATCTTACCTAAGCTTCTGTAGAAGTCTCCAATTTGTTTTCCTTCTTCCTCTCATGCTCCTTACAACTGCCAGGATGGTCAATTCAAAACACAAATCAGACCATGTCCCTCTACTTCATAAATGCCTATAATTATATTTATTGCCTAATATTTAAATAATAGAATCCAAGTATTAACATGGCCTACAAGGCCATAGTACATAATTTATACTATGACTACATCTCCAAATTCATTTTGTATTAGTGTTTCTTTTTGCTTTCTCTACTCCAATTTTGACCTCTTCCATATTCTTCAACATATTAGGTTCCTTCTCATGTCAGAGCTTTGAATTTTCTTTTCTATTTAATTTTTCTGTACTTAGAATTTCAACTATCTGGCTCATTCTCACCATTATTATCTCAGCTTTAAAGTCATTGTTGCAGGTTTGATAGTCACTCTTGCAAGTCTGAGTTCCCATGAAGCAATTTTAATTAGAAATTAGGATGTGGGAAATTTATAAAGGAGTGCTTTCAAGGTAAGAACCTGTGTAGAGAAGGGCTAGAAGGATAACCAGGTGGAGAGTGAAGATAAATTACAGTTTCATTACTCTAGGGTCTCAGGTAACCCCATGAGGAGCTCTCAGGTTAAAGTGGCTTTTTAGAATTATCCCAAGTTGAGAAACAGGAACTTCATATGCCCATGTTGACTAGTCATTGGATTTAGGCCACACCATTACAAGAGTCAGTTCATAGTATAGTCTTCCCTATAAATCAGCTGGGCAACTGCTCATCTAGCTGCCTGGTGAGCAGCCTGGCACCAAAGAATAGACAAGAGTCACACTTAGTAATTATGCTATTCACTCAGCTTTTATTGAATGCAGGTTCACTCGAAGTAGAAGATCAACATATACCTACTCATGTTCTAACAATCTAAGAGAAATATAACATATGCATAGCAGTCAATGGAGGATAATGAACCTGAGTCCCAGAGTCTCAGTCTGCAGGTCCAGGAGACAGCACAACGAGCAAAGGAATTATCAGTGCCTTGCAAGGAAGGGTCTCCAGAGCCAGCTGGGCAGCAGGTCAGGTGAAGTTCTCAGTCCATCTGGGCAGAGACTCTGGCAGCCAATGCCAAGGGAGATCAGCGTGGTGTGGAACAGCATTCTGGTGTGTGGAGCTCTCCTGTCTCAGCAGTGGTCTGGAACTGGCCTCAGTTATACCTTGAAGGTGGTATACTCTGCCCTTCTGGGCCTTTTCAATAAATGTCTTGGCACCCCTGATGCCAGCTGTGGAATTTGCCCAGGAGCCTATGGGGGTTACATGGCTGTTCTGCTTGACATTCTTGCTGGCAAGTGTGGAATTTCCCCCCTATCTATGAGTGGGGAGCCTTTCTATGGGTGGTCTTGCTCTGCAGACATGGCTACTCTGACCACACGTGTAGATATCTTGTGTGTCTCCTTGCCAGACATGTCTGCTCTGACTATGTGGGCAGATATGTCTCCTTGCTAGATATGTTTACTCTGACTTAGGTAATTTACCTCTTGAACCAAAGTGTCATGACTGAATGACAGCCATTTTAGTTGACATAAGTGACTCCACTTTATTTTATATACTTTATGTTATCTTAATTAGACCAATACCATTTTATTGGTCCTGCTCTCTACACACACCAAGGCAGGAGCATGAACTTGGGTGAAGTTTTCTTCAACCAAAGAAAGAGCTGCCAGCTAAAGCTGTCACATACATTCTTCTACACAGCTGAGAAGTATAAGTCATTCAGTCCAGAAGGTGGCATTTGGGAAGTAAAGTATAATATCTAGTCCATTCTCTGCAGTGTCTGAGTACCCTTTCTTCACTTAAGCTCTGGTAGCAGCTCCTCCAGGACTCTGATGGATTTTTTTCCTGGGGAAAACTTACTTGAGGAATATAAGTGGGATAAATTACAGATCCCTGCTATTGGTCTTGACACTGCAACTGATATTATTATCCTTTATTATCCATTCTAGATTATTCTCATTTTAGGCTAACATCTCTACTGGTCTAGGTAGCATATGTAGCCATGGTGGGGAGTAACTTCATCCTGAAGTTACTGTGTAATGCTTCAGGCCATGACTGTTGCATTCGTCCATTTATTGTCAAAGTGGCTAGGAGAGTACCAAGACATCCAAATAGATCATGTGGGTGCCAACTGTATTTCTGCCTGTTCTCACTGTGTAACTGCTATCCTGCATATTTCCTGGTGATCAGAGTCAATTGCTCTTTGCCAAAACATTAATTCCTTTTCTTCTCTGCTGGTATCTTGTCATTAGAGGTCCAAAATGCCTTGGGAGCATCTAGTTTATACTGAAAATACTCTTGTTGTATCTTCCCTGTAGGTATCATGATCTTTCAGAGCCCATGGTTGGTGTCACAGGAAGTACAAATTCCCCAAGTGAATTAGCCACTCCTACTCATACTAGGGCTACTCCTGCTCATACCCCTTGGATTGTAACCATGGATCTTATATGTTGGGGATGTAATACCATATAATAGCCTTTGCTTTAGTGTATAGTCTACTTCTTGAGGAACTGCAACTCATTCTCACAAGTTCCCATCTTTAAGTGGTTGCCTCAAGTATACTTTCAGCAGACATTTCATCACTCCTCTGAGTTGGCAGCTTCTAGATGGATATGACAGACCAGTGTGTAGCAGAGTTCACTGCTGTCCTTCTTTTGCTGGAAAGTGGGTCCCCTTGTCTGTTGTGATATCATATGAAATCCCGTACTGGTTGGCCTCACACACCATAAGCTCTGGGATATGGTGTAGGAAGGCAAAAATGTGCCTGAAGTAAGTGTTCATTCCTATCAAGAATGAAATGAAACCCCACTCAGTATGAAACAGGTTAGTGTTTTCATATAGTCCCCAAGTAGCTGACTGGTCTTCTTGAGACAGTGCTCAGAAGTGGGCTTTTTTGCTGACATGCTAGACATTTGGCAATAGGAGTATCAGGATTTACCCTGGTGAGTGAGAGCCCATGTTTGAGTTTATCCTGTAATCCTGACACTATAGATGTCCATGCCTATGCCAGTACTGTGATCACTGATGACAGAAGCTGGCAGGTGTCAATTGGATGAATCAACCTGTATAGTTGGTTATTTAGCACCTCTTCTGTGGTATATAGTTCCTGGTGAATGTTAACATAAATAAGAAAATCTTTACACTTTGTTCTCATTTCTACAGTCTACCCATGCACCTCTATGCTCAAATTCCTTGTCCCTGATCTTCCTGTCTTTGTCTTCTAGGCCCCTGACTAATTTGCCAGAGCATTCACCACTGCCACAAATTCAGTGGTCCACTTCTATACAAAGTGAATGACCAGACAAATGACTTGAAGCTCTGTCCCATGCATTTATCTTCCTTTGTCTTTTTTATTCCTATTTGGGGCTTTAGTGAAGCTGTTAATAATTTCTGGTATTCATTCATGTACCAAACTGAGCTACTTATGAATAAAACTGAAGCTTTCTCCTGTTCTGTGAGTTGGTTTGTTTGAAACCCCAATATGCCTATGGTTGTGAACTGAGGGAGAAAAACTGAAGCAATAGTAGTAGATGACATGAGGATTTGGACCCCCTGCTCACATGGCCTGCAGTCCTCTGATTATCCTTATGTTCAATCTCTGATATACCACTTCCACTGTACGATGGATACCTGCTGATCTCGTCTGTCCTCACAGAATTGATGGAACTGAGTTCATCATGGTCATTTCTGGACACATAGCTTTACTTAGTATCCCAATTGCCTCATATCTACCAAGGCCCAGAAGCATGCCAGAAACTGTTTTTGAAATGTATAATTCTCATTTTTAATTACAGAAGGCATGGCCTTGATCCAGAACCATTGATAGTCTCCCACAGAGGCTTACCATAAAATCAATATTATATACTTTTCCTGCATGATACCTCTAATACCGCAGAGTCTGCTACTCTATGATGACCACACAGCAGGACTGTCTACAATACTCCTTCCTGCTCTGGACTCCACTCAGAGTTGGCAGCTTTTCATGTAATTTCATATAGGGGTAAATGAAGTATCTCTGTGTATATAATATGAGGCCCCCCAAACCTAAAGTGGCTAACTAGGCATTATTTTTCCTTTTTTTGATGGTGGAAGGTATAAACCACACTAAATCATCCTTTACTTTGGAAAAGATTACTGGCGGGTCCCAGACAACTGAACTCCAAAATTTTTAATGTAGTGAGCTCCTGAATCTTTATAGGCTTTATCTGTTCCCTCCTTGGAATACATATGTCTTAGTACAACCTCCAACATACTTGCCATTTCTTGCTTATCCAGTCCAATCATCACATAGTGGGCCAGAGTGACACTCTGCAAGATGAATGGCTAGGTAAGCTCTGTTCAGATTATACTAGAACAGAGAACCAAAGAGTTCATAGTCCTGAAAAAAATACATGTGTACTGCTGTTGTTCATATCACATGAATACAAAAGTCTTTGATCCTCATTTCTGATGGTGATAGAAAAAGAGAAGTTGCCAAATCTGTCACTCAGTATCATGTTCTTAGGCTATGTCCATCTCCTACCACAGATGAAAGGTGCCACATCTGACACAGCAGCTGTAACTGGGTGAACTATATTCTTGAGTTTGTGGTAGATCCACTGTCTTCTTCCAGGATCTATCTGGACAAAGTTTTACAAGAACCAAAATGGTGAATAAATGAAAATATATTGGGGAACTGCTATTGATATGGCTGTAATCTCTGCCAATGCCCCCAGACTATGATATTGCTTTTGATTTTCAAAGGATTCCACTTGGCTTTCCCAGTATGACAGCTCTTTCCAAGGCCAAGAGGTCAATACAACTACTAATCATGTCATTTCCAATTACACATGTGTCAACTGTGAAAATGCCCACTAAGTGGGTTTGTAGTCCCAGTGTACTCACTATAAACCATACAAGAGTAAGGATTCCATTAATCACCTAGACTATATATATCCCTACTCTAATAAGGGGACCATGATGATATTTTGAATCTCTGAGTATGGCTACTCAAGTAAATGGCTAAAAGTCACTTTGCAGAATATGTGTGATGATTATCATATACATTTACAGTGGTGTTACAAAGTGCTTCACCCAGTAATCCAGCTTTTCCTTCAGTCAATAGGTGTTGTTGGCTCTGAAAACTGGAAACTGAAAGAGACCATTGATTTGCACTGGGTGTCTATCCTCAACTTCTGATGATACATTTTTTCTTTCTTCTAGTTATATGGCCTGAGCAATACCCTCATTGGCTATCTGTCTATTTTGCCTCAAGAAAACTATGATGTTAACAATCATTTGTGGATCCAATGTCCCAGACCGCCACTCCATACTTGCAACTAATTTAAAAATTGTTCCTTCTGGTGCTACCACCTGACCACTATTATTTTGGAGTCATATTTCCTCCACTGCTATTAGTAAGTCCAGTTCCATTACAGTAGCTTCTACTTCCAAGAGTTATCAGTGATGGTGGTCTTCCTCTCACTGCACATTACTTTCTTATTGCTTTGATAAATGTTCTCTGGTCTTACCACAAAGCATAGTCATGTAGTATATTAGATGGGTGGGACTGTGCAGGGTCTCTCTGAGGCTGCAATCAAGATGACAGGGCTACAGTCACTTTAAGACCTGACTGATACCTGGGCATTTACTTCTAAGCAGTCACTCTCAAGTTGGTACTGGTTATTTTGGGAAGCCTCTGTTCTTGTCTACATGAGATATTCCACAGGGAAGCTTAAATGAGATGGTAGCTATCTTCAGAACAAGAAAGTCAAGACTAACATAAAATAATGAGATGCACATAAGTTAACCACTACATACACTCCCACTGAAATAAGTGGAGAACTTTGAAATCTACTAGTTGGCACGTTGGCAGTTCCTTAATTAGGACTCAAGATCAGAGAATCATTCTCTAAGGTTCTTGGCTCTACCCTCTGTGCTCTTGTCTCTACCTTCTGAATCATCCTACTTTTGCCATGAAAAGCAGCCCGTGTCTGCAGCTGAGTTTTTTTGACTTGCTTTCTATTTGCAGATTTTTGGTGATCCAAAGTTCTCTTTTCACTTTTTACACTCTGTTCTTTTAGGTATAAGCTGGTGGTATCTCTTCCATTGCAATTTTATTTAAAACATTGGGCTCACTTTACACACAAAATCCACGACCAAAAATATACTGAAACAATTTTTTTCTACCCTTGGCTTCAGATGAGGCTTCCAACAAAGTTTTTTAACTGAATAGCTTTCTGAGGTACCACCTTAAATCCTTTTGAGATCTTTAACAAAGGGTTTTACTCACCATTTTGGCTTCAATGTTACCCAATATTTTTCTGATAGTGACTGAATTACTCTTTGACTGGAAGCTACTTCTTAATTTTAACATCATCTGGATCTAGAGAGGCTAGGAATTCTCAAAACCAATACCTGTTTCCTTTATGTTCAAGAGTTTTTTCTTCTGCTTATCTCTCCTCTCACATAACTACATTTACTTAAAGCATCAAGAAGCCAGGTAGTTCCTTCATCAATATGCCTGAAAATATCTTTAGTTCAACCAGTTCATCAGGTACATGTCCTATTTTCTGCATTACGGCAGTGATGATATTGATAGATGTTTTATTGTTGTATAACCAGTATATTTCTTCCAGTTTTTAATTTTTCAATAACAGTTTCTCACTTCCATTTAAGCCTTCAGTGACAGTCACCTCCAAGACCATTTGACTTCTATTAACAATCTATTGTAGGTTCTTTAAGCTTTCAGTAACACTCTCTTCAAGGTTCTTCCAGCTTCCCCTCACTTCCCAATCCCCAATATTCTCCCACATTATTAGTTATTGGTTATGACATCATCCTACTTCGAGGTACCAATTTGTTTAGGTTTATTGCTGAATAATAAATGACCCAAAACTAAGTGACTTGAAGCAACAATAAATATTTATGTTTCTGCCCTGCCTGGTGTGGCTCAGTGGATTGAGCGCCGGCTTGCAAACCAAAAGGTCACAGTTTCAATTCCCATTCAGGGCATATGCCTGGGTTGTGGGCCAGGTCCCTGGTGGGTGGTGCATGACAGTCAACCACACATTGATGTTTCTCTCCTTCTCCTGCCCTTCCCCTCTGTCTAAGAATAAAATAAATAAAATCTTTAAAAAATATCTACTTTTCTCATAGTTCCTGGTTTCAGATGTGCTCAGCAAGACAGCTTTGGCTCATGATTTTGTATTTTTTTTTAAATTGTAGTTTTATTTATTTATTTATTTTGTTATTTTTCAGTTATAATTGTCCCACCTTTTCCCCATAGCTCTCCTCTGCTCCATCCCCCACCACTCTCAAAGTCAATCCCTCCCCATTGCCCATGACCCAAGAAGGACATACAGAGGGCCCAAAGACACATGGTTTTGTATTTAAAATTTTGGCAAGGGTTATAGTAATCTAAAAGCTTGATCAAGATGGGAGAATAGACTTCCCCCTGCACACAGGTGGAACACCTGGCTGATGTTCTGAGGAACAAAGTAAACAGCTAATGGTATCCCAACATATATGAAGGTTGGAAGCCAAAATTGTAGAGGACATTGACACAGATGGTGAAGAGATTGCTTTGGGACAAAAAGGTCCCTGGGACCAGTGCAGGGACCATGGCTGCTGCAGCCCCAGGCTCAGCATATGCCAGGCCTGCTATAAGATTCTTGGAAGAGAGTCAGGTCAATGGCTTCCTCCACTGCCAAAGAGGGGGGATAGAGAGGCACCAGGATGGATCTGGATGCTTGAAGTCACTAGGGGGAATAAAGATGAAGTGGTAGATATACAAGAACACTGTTCACCTGCTGAGACTGTGGATGCTAGCTGGGTCATTACCAGAGAAACTGGGGAGCTGAATAATCCTGGAGAAGGGAGAAGAGATGGGCCATGATGAACCCTGACCTGGATAGCCTGTAGTCTGGTTGAAAAGTTGGGCTGTGTGAGAGACTGGGTGCTTGTTGAGAGTGGCAGGCTTGAACAGGAGGATTTTGTTCAAAAAAGAGGTTCGCAGTGGCTGATTAGGGAACTCTCCATAGCAGGCCACCCCTGCTGCCTGGGCCACACCCCCATCAGTGCCACAGCCTACGCCTCATGCCTGCCCCTTCCACCTCAACCTTGATAGCACTCCAGCCCCTGACATGGCCAAGCACCTGCCCCTGCCTCAGCAGTGGAGGCCCTGGTATGCTCAAACCCACAGCAGCAGTGGTGTGCACAAGCCCCTGAGCCCTCCACCACTGAGGGGCCCCTGCCCCACCAGGCCAGACTGGCTCACTAAAAGGAATAAAGAGGCACCCCCCAACAGAGGAGAACAGCAAGATTCAGGGAGTTAGCAGTCCCCAGAAAGACTTAACTCAGTGGGGGAACTGAACTACCCTGAAGAGACTTTGAGAGTGCCCAGAACTTAGGGCAGCAAAGAACGAGAAGGAGGCACGTGACTTGCCACTAACTGGTGCACCTGAAGGAAGGCACAGCTGGTGGATTAAAAGTGTGAGCCTGGTGCAGAAGGGCACTGGAGGCCCAGCAGTGGACTGAGGAACTGGGCTGGCAGCTAGGCAACTGTGAAGAGTGTGACCCAGACCTGACCCCATCCTTGCAAAACCACAGAAAGGAGAAAAGTGAAACCCAACCCTCCTCAGCCTTCTGTCAGGAAGACCAGTAGAACTTGCTAGGCCAGTTTAAAGTCAGAAGGAGGCTTTTCTTTACATATGCATTTTTTCTTTTTCTTTTATTTATTTATTTTTACTTTTTCCTAAGTGAGAAAATAAGACCTGGAAACCTGGAAGCTATGAAAGGACCAGAGTCAGACCTAAAGAGGGATCACAAGGTTAGTAACCCAAAATTGGGAAACCAAGACAAATTTAACTCTATTCTAGAGAACTTGCATGTTGTTGTTTATTTGTATTATTGTTTTTTCATTATTTTTACTTCTTTTATTTTATTAGTATTTTTTATTTTTCTTCTTTCAGTTTAGTTTTCTTCATTTTATTTGTTTGTTTAATTGCATTGTTTGACTGGTTTTCTTTGTTCTCTCTTTCATTGTGTATTTTTAATTATCCTTCTTTCACTTTAGTTGTGTTCCAATAGCTCACTACTCTAGGTTCTGTACTTCCTATTCTTGTTATTTAGGTCATACAGATTCTGTGATTGTTCCAGTATGATTGTAAACAATTGTTGTTCCATATAGTCAAAAACACTAGACAGCAGCCCACTCCTAACCTGGATCTTAGCCCATTTCACTGTATTCTCGAACTTCATTACTGTTGTGGTTAATTATACTCTCTCACACTATGTCTATTCTCAATCTGTTACTCTTTCTATATCTCATAATTTGACCTCACACAAGCTCACTGTTTCTGGATTCAACTCACAATCCCTTCCCCCTCTCAAAAGAGTCTTATCTTTTTTCCATCATTTCTAAAAAGTGACTAGTTGAGTGAAATATCATGGCTAACAATATACTTATCCAAAGAATCTCCCATCTCTTTTCTATGGGTTGGTACTTTAAATCCCATAGAATACACACCCACTACCTTAATGCATTTTGCCTTCTCCCTCCAACTGATCACATAAAAGAGTAGGTGGGAGCTGTGAACACCAGTATACCTGCTGGAAGAGAGAACGCATGAACAAAGGAAACACCAACAGATAACAACAGCAGAAGGTGAAGAAGGGAGTGGAAGCTACACTAAGCTCCACCCAGGACCAATCTGGAATTACAACTAAATGGTGGAAAAATTACCCAGAACAAGAAATTGAACAGTAGCAAGAGAGAAGCCTCAAAATCTCTGACAGACAGAAGAAACAGCTTTGACACAACCTGTCTGCACCTGAAAAACAGCATATAAGATGTTATGGGTGGAATGACCTTCAGTCAAGTAGCTGGAAGGAAGGACACACCAAAAAAAGACACAACAACAATCAAATCCCAAGACATCCACAGAGCCAATATAAATGAGAGCCCAAGACCAGCAAGTTAGGGGATCAAGAAGACTGCACCACTGAACCTCACAGGTCTCCTACCATAGACGTTCACACCACAAACCCAGGGAGTCAGAACAGATCAATTTAAGAAGCAGAGGCTAGCAAGAAGTGTCTCACAAACAATGGGAAGAGAAAGAAAAAAAAAACACAAAAGAAAGAAAAGGAGGAAGTCACAGAAAGACTGCTAAATGAAATAGAGGCAAGTCACCTATCAGATATTGAGTTCAAACCAATGTTTATCAGGAAGCTCAATGAGCTCAAAGAGAATTACCAAAAAGTACAGGGAAACTACAATGAACTCACTGCAAAGTATTTCAACATGGAAAAGGAAATAGAACCTATCAACAAGGGCCAAGAGGAAATGAAGAATACAATTTCTGAACTGAAGAACACAGTAGAAGGAATCAAAAGCAGGATCAATGAAGCAGAGAATAGGATCAGTGAGCTGGAGGACCAAGTAGAAAAAAAAAACACTCAGAAAGAGCAAGAAAAGGAAAAGAGGCTCAGAAAGAATGAAGAGGGGTTAAGGGAAATGCAGGACAGCAGAAAATGTAATAATGTACATATAATAGGGATTCCAGAAGGAGAAGAAGAAGAGCAAGGGATAGAAAACCTGTTTGAGATAGTAATGATGGAAAACTTCCCTAATTTGATGGGAGAAAAAGTCACATAAATCCAGGAAACACAGAGAGTCCCAATCAAGAGGAATCTGAAGAGGTCCACTTCAAGACACATCATAATTAAAATGGCAAAATTCTAAGACAAAGAGAGAATCTTAAAGGTAGCAAAGGAGAAACAGGAAGTAACATACAAAGCAGCCCCAATAAGGCTAGCAGCTGACTACACAATGGAAACACTCCAAGCCAAAAGAGAATGTCAAGAAATATTCCAAGTAATGAGAACCAGAGGCCTGCAACCAAGACTACTTTATCCAGCTATGCTCTCAATTAAGATGGAAGGGCAAATAAGGTGCTTCCCTGGCAAAAGAAGTTTAAAAGAATACACCTCCACTGAACCAGGTCTGTAAGAGATGCTGAAGAAAGTGCTTTAAGAAAAGGAAGAGAGAGAGAGAGAGAGAGAGAGAGAGAGAAACACAGGTACAAAAAGGCAATGAATAAATACCTATCACTAATAACCTTAAATGTAAATGGATTAAATGCTTCAATGAAAAGACACAGAATAGCTGAATGGATAAGAAAGCATGACCCACACATATGCTGCCTACAAGACAAATGCCTACCTCAGGACAAAAGACCTACACAGACTTAAAGTGAAGGGCTAGAAACAAATTTTCCAAGCAAACAGGCAGGAAAAAAAGCCGGGCTAGCAATACTCATATCAGACAAAACAGACTTCAAAAGAAGAACCATAAAGAGAGACCCAGAAGGTCACTTCATAATACTCAAGGGAAGAATCCACCCAGAAGACATAAACATTGTAAATATATATGCACCCAACATAGGAGCATCTAAATACATAAAGAAAATCTTAGAGGACTTCAAGAAAGATATTGACAGCAGCACAATTATAGTAGGGGATTTCAATACCCCATTGTCAAAAATGGATAGATCTTCCAAACAAAATATCAACAAAGATATTGCAGCACTGAACAATACCCTAGATCAAATTAACTTAATGGATATATATAGAGAGCCTTTCATCCCAAATAAGCTATATACACATTCTTTTCAAATGTACATGGAACATTTTCAAAGATAGACCATATGATAGGACACAAAACAAACCTCAACAAATTCAAAATTGAAATCATATGAAGTATTTTCTCTGACCACAAGGGACTGAAACTAGAACCCAACCTCAAGGAAAAAAAACCCCAAACACTCAAACTCATGGAGACTGAATAGCATGCTATTAAACATCAATGGGTGAATAATGAGATCAAGTAAGAAATAAAAAACTTTTGGAAAATAAATGAAAATGAATGCAAAAGTGTTCAAAACTTAAGAGACACAGTGAAGGCAGCCCTGAGAGGGAAGTTCGTAGCAATACAGGCTTACCTATAAAAGCTAGACATGTTTCAAATAAACAACCTAACCCTACATGTTCAAGAAATCGAGGAATAACAAGAACAACCAAAAAAGCCCAGAGTCAGTAGAAAGAAGGGAACAATCAAAATCAGAGGAGAATTAAATGAATAGAGACTAGAATAATAATTAAAAGGATCAATAAATCCATGAGCTGGTTCTCTGAAAAGATAAAACTAACATGGCTTTAAGCAGGCTCATCAAGAAAAATAGAGGACTCAAATAAATAAAATCAGAAATGAAAGAGGAGGGATTACAACTGACACCAAGGAAACATGAAGGATTGTAAGAAATTACTATGAACAAATATATGTCAAGAAATTTGAAAACATGGGTGAAATAGACAAAATTCTAGGAACATATAATCTTCAAAAACTAAATTGGGAAGAAGCAGAAAGCCTGAATAGACTGATAGCATCTAGTAATATTGAAGAAGTAATCAAAAATCTCTCATCACACAAAACCCCTTGACCAGATGGCTTCACAGGAGTAGTTTACAAAACGTTTAGGGAAGAGCTAATGTCTATTCTGCTCAAACTATTCCAACATATCAAAGAAGAGGTAGACCCCCAAACTCTTTATAGGAAGCCAGCATCATCCCAATCCCAAAAACAGATACGGACAAAACAAAGAAAGAAAACTACAAGCCAGTATCGCTGAGGAACATAGATGCTAAAAGCCTCAAAAAATATTGGCAAATTGCATCTAGCAATATATTAAAAAGATCATACACTGTGATCAAGTGGGATTTGTCCTAGGGATGCAAGGATGATACAATGTTTGCAAATCGATAAATGTAATACATCACATAAATGAAATAAAAAAACAGAATCCACATAATCACAACAATAGATACTAAAAAAGCATTTGATAAAGAATGTCACGTATCTTTGATAAAAACACTTAGGAAAGTGAGCGTACAGGGAGATACCTCAACATAATAAAGGCCATATATGAGAAATCTACAGCCAACATCAGACTCAATGGGCAAAAACTAAAAACTTTTCCACTAAGATCAGGAACAAGACAAGGTTGCCCACTTTCACCATTTCTATTCAACACAGTATTGGAAGTCCTAGCCACAGCAATCAGGCAAGAAAATGAAATAAAGGCATCCAAATCAGAAAGGAGGAACGAAATCAGATGACATTCATGCAGATGCATATCATGCAGATGACATGATAGTGTACATAGAAAACCCTATAGATTCCACCAAAAAAACTACTCAACCCAATTAGTGAACTTGGCAAACAGCAGGATACTTGTACACTGGTACAACAATGAAATATTGGAAACAGAAATGAGGAAAAAAGTCCCATTTATTATAGCAACAAGAACAATAAAGTACCTATGAATAAACCTAACTAAGGAGGTAAAAAGCATGTACTCAAAAAACTACAGAACACTGAAAAAAGAAATTAAGGAAGACAGAGATAAATGGAAGCATATGCCATGATCATGGATTGGAGAAATTAACATCATTTAAAGGTCTTACTGCTCAAAGCAATTTATATATTCAATGCAATCCATATTAAAATACCAATGATATATGTCACAGATATACAACAAACATTTCAAAAATCTATGTGGAACTGTAAATTACCCCAAAGAGTCTAAGCAATTTTCAGAAAGAAGAACAAAGAAGGCAGTATCATGATAGCTGGTATAAAACTCTATTACAAAGCCACTCTAATCAAAACTTTATGGTACTGGCATAAGAACAGATGCATAGACCAATGGAATAGAATAGAGAGCCCAGAAATAAACCCAAGTCTCTAGGGTCAATTAATATTTGACAAAGGGGTCAGGAGCATAAAATGGAGTAAAAATAGCCTCTTCGATAAATGATGTTGGGAGATCAGGAAGCGACATGCAAAAAAAATGGACACTAGACCACCAACTTACACCATACCCAAAAATGAACTCAAGGTGGATAAAATACTTAAATATAAGTTGTGACACCATAAAAGTCCAAGAGGAAAACACTGGCAGGAAAATCTCTGATATACCATGAAGCAGTACTTTCACCAATAAGTCCCCTAAAACAAGGGACATAAAGGAAAGAGTAAACACACGGGATGACATCAAATGAAAAACTTTTGCATGTTTAAAGCAAACATCAGCAAAATGAAAAGGGAACCAACCACAACCGAAATATATTTGTCAATGATACCTTAAAAAAGGGTTTGATCTTCAAAATATATAAAGAACTACATGATTCCACTCCAGGAAGACAAACAATCCATTTAAATTGTGCAAAGGACCTGAACAGATACTTCTCCAAGGAGGACATACAAATGGCCCATAGACATAAGAAAGGATGCTCAACATTACTAGCCTTCAGAGATGCAAATTAAAATGACGCTGAGATAGCATTTCACACCAGTCAGAACAGCCATCATCTACAAATCAGCAAACATCAAGTGCTAGCGAGTTTGTGGAGAAAAGGGAATCCTAGTGCACTTCAGGTGGGCATGCAGACTGGTGCAGCCACTGTGAAAAACAGTATGAAATTTCCTCAAAAAACTAAAGATGGAACTGCCTTTTGACTCTGCAATTCCACTGCTGGGATTATACCCTAAGCATCCTGAGTCACCAATTCAAAAGAACGTATGCACTCCTTAGTTCATAGTAGTGTTATTTAAAATAGCCAAATGCTGGAAACAGTGTTAGTGCCTATCAGTAAATGAGCAAACCAAAACACTGTGGTACATTTACACAATGGAATACTAAGCAGCAGAAAGAAAGAAGGAATTCCTACTCTTCGCAACAGCCTGGATGGAACTGGAGAGTATTATGCTGAGTGAAATAAGCCAGTCAGTGAAAGACAAATACATATGATCTCACCTATAAATGTAATCTAATCATAAAACAAACAAATCAGCAAAAAAGAACCAGAGGCATGGAAATAAAGCACAGACTGACAGTAACCAGAGGTGAGGTGGGAGGGAGATAATGAAGGAAAGAAGGGTAACATGTATAGAAGACCCATGGACAAGGACAATGGGGAGGGCATTATCTTTGTTAGTGTAGGTTTGACAGAGCATGGCAGAGCAATGGGGGGAGGTAATGGTGACAACTGTAATAGAACAGCAACAAAAAAATTTCAATTTTTTAGTTAAAAATATTTTTCTTTCTTTTTCACTTTCCCGTAACCAGCATCTAATCCTCTATTGAGGAGACAGCAACAGGCAGAGTGGCTTTAGGGCATGGTCATTCCATACACTTTTCTGGGAACTAGAATCATACTTCTTCCTCATGGGAGAGCCCAGGGACACCATCCTGGTTTATGGCAGACCCAAACTCTGGGCTCTAAAGGCCCAACCCACTATCCTACTAGGGGCTTCACTCTGCCAAGTTCAGGGATATAATTTGCGACAGACTCAGACGTACAGTGTGGATATGTGGAAGACACACACCATCTCCCCTGAAGTCTGAGTGGCAGCTCCCACAAAAGACCCAGGGTCCCCATCCTCCCAATTCTGCCGGAATCCCTCTCAGAAACAGAAGTATCAGTAGCTAGACTACAGGCAGAAGCAGGTGGAGGCAAGTTCCAGCAGTTCCTTTGATCATTAGTTGGCCTACCTCTGAGCCTTGTGCTCCTAAAAAAAAAAAAAAAAAAAAAAAAAGACTTTCAGAACAGTGAGGCCCATCCAGATGCAGCAAAGCTGGAAGGAGACAGGTACAGACTGTAGATTGCTTGTAGTTTTGAACAGGCTGTCTAGAGCTAAGACTGTAAATCATCTGATAATGGCTTATGCCAATGTCAAACAACATCAGAGTTGTATCCAGAGCGAGAACCCAGCAGGCAAGCACTAAACTATACTGAGACCAATTACACTTTGTATTCTTCATTATTTTTTCTTTTGTATAGCTTTATATAATTTTTCTTTTCTTTAAAAATTTTTTTTATTTTTGTCTATTTTTTCTTTCAAATCTTATATTTTACTCTTCTTTCTTTTTTTACTCCATTTTGCCTTCTTTCTTTTCTAATTTTTTAAAATTTTATTTTTCCCCTTCTTGGTTGTATTGTGGCAATTCCCTATTATTATTCTTTACTCTTACTGCTTCTCCTCCCTATCTCCTCTCATAATCATTCTTCTTTACTTTGGTTTTATCATATTCTTGTTTTTATTAAAATATTCTGTTTGTCTTTGCATTTTTATAATTCTTTTCTCTTTATCATTGGTTTTTCTGCTGTTGCTGGCTTTTTTTCCTTTTTGCTTATGTGGTTTTGTTTGCTGTGTTATTTTGCTTTGTTCTATCAGCACTGGTACAACAGCATACAAGACATATTGGTGGTTGAGCCTCTCAGTCACACAGCTAGAGGGGATAACCCACCAGTGAATGGACCAACAAAAATCAAGACCCAAATACAACAAGAAAACCCACATAAATTACACAAGGGGCACTCCTAGAGCACACAACTCAGGAGACCAAGAAGACTGTACCACTGAGTCCCACAGGATGCCTACCACAGAAGGCCATCCCCTTACAAAGACAGGGAGTTGAACCAGATCTATCTAATATGTAGAAACAAACCAAAAGAGTCAGCTAAAATGGAGAAACAGAGAAACAATCCCCCCTAACAAAAAAGGAAGAATCCATAGAAAAAGAGCTAATTTAAATTTGAGGCAAGCAATTATCAGACATAGAGTTCAATGTAATGGTTATAGATTGCTCAAGGAACTTCGTGAGAAATACAAAGAAATTTTTGGGAGCTACAAGGAACTTAGTGGGAACTATAACAGCATAAATAGGACATAAAAACCTAAGTACCAGTTGGAAATGAGTAATGAAATATTGGAAATGAAGAATTCACCAGAAGTAATGAAAAGTGGGTTAGGTGAAGCAGAAGATTGAACCAGTGATATGGAAGACAAGAGAGAAAAAAACACCCAAACAGAGCTACAAAAGAAAAAAGAATAAGGATGGTTTAAGGGAATTGTGGGACAATGTAAAACATAACAATGTATGCATCATAGGGATACCAGAAGAAGAAAGTGAACAAAGGGTAGAAAAGATGTTTGAAGATAATGAGAAGAGTTCCTTAGCCTGGTGAAGTAAAAAGTCACACAAGTTCAGGAAGCACAGAGAGTCCCAATAAGAGGAAGCCAAAGAGACATACACCAAGACATATTATAATTAAAATAACAAAGTAAAGACAAAGAGATAATCTTAAGGGAAGCAAGAGAGAAGGAAACAGTTACCTATAAAAGAGAACCAATAAGACTGTAAGCTGATTTCTCAAAAGAAACACTTCAGGCAAGAAGGGATTGGCATAAAGTATTTAAAGTACTGTAAAGCAAAGATCTGCAACCAAGACTACTCTATCCAGCAAGGCTATCACTTAAAATTGAAGGTGAACTTCTATTCAATATAGTATTAGAAGTATTAGCCACAGCGATTAGACAAGAAAAGGAAATAAAAGGCATCCAAATTGGAAAGGAGGAAACAAAACTATCATTATTTGCAGATGACGTGATAGTGTACATAGAAAATCCTATAGACTTGGCCAAGAAGCTGCTCAACCTAATAAATAAATTTGGCCAAACAGTGGGATACAACGTCAATATCCAGAAATCAAAGGCATTTTTTGTATACCAACAGTGAAAGAGCAGAAGCAGAAGTCAAAGAAAAAATCCCATTCGATAAAGCAAAAAGAAAAATAAAATACGTAAGAATAAACCTAACCAAGGAGGTAAAAGATTTGTACACAGAAAACTCCACGACACTGAAGAAAGAAATCAAGGAAGACACAAACAAATGGAAACATATACCATGTTCATGGATCAGAAGAATTAGCATCACCAAAATGTCCATACTACTCAAAGCAATTTACAGATTCAATGCAATCCCTATCAAAGTACCAATGACATATTTCACAGACATAGAACAAACACTTCAAAAATTTATATGGAACCATAAATGACCTCGAATAGCTGGTGTAATTTTGAGAAAGAAGAGCAAAGTAGGAGGGATCACAATATCTGACACTAAATAGTATTACAAGGCCACTGTAATCAAAACAGCCTGGTACTGGTATAAAAACAGGCACATGGACCAGTGGAACAGAATAGAGAGCCCAGAAATAAACCCAAATCTCTACAGTCAATTAATATTTGACAAAGGAGGCAGCAACATAAAATGGAGTAAAAATAGGCTCTTCAACAAGTGGTGTTGGGAAAACTGGACAGCTACATGCAAAAAAAAAAAATGAAACTCGAGCACCAACTTACACCATACACAAAAATAAATTCAACATGGATAAAAGATTTAAATATAAGCCATGACAACATTAACGTCCTAGAGGAGAACATAGGCAGGAAAATCTCAGATATTTCACGCAGTAACATTTTTACTGCATGTCCCCTAAAGCAAGGGACATAAAGGAAAGAATAAACAAATGGGATCTCATCAACATAAAAAGCTTCTACATGGCTAAAGAAAACAGTATTAAAATAAAAAGGGAACCAACTGTATGGGAAAACATATTTGCCAATGATACTTCAGACAAGGGTTTAATTTCCAAAATATATAAAGAACTTACATGGCTCCACTCTAAGAAGACAAGCAACACAATAAAAAATGGGCAAAGGACTTGAACAGACACTTCTGCAAAGAGGACATACAGAGGATCCTAAGACACATAAAAGATGCTCAGTATTGCTAGTTATCAGAGAGATGCAAATTAAAACCACAATGAGGTACCACTTCACACCTGTCAGAATGGCCATCATAAACAAAAAAACAAACAACAAGTGTTGGAGAGGTTGTGGAGAAAAGGGGACCCTAGTGCATCATTGGTGGGATTGCAGACTGGTACAACCACTATGGAAAGCAGTATGGAATTTTCTAGGAAAAATAAAAATGGATCTATGTTTTGACCCAGCAATTCCACTGCTAGGATTACATCCTAAGAACCCTGAAACACCCATCCAAAAGAATCTATGCACCCCAATGTTCATAGCAGCACAATTTCCAATAGCCAAGTGTTGGAAGCAACCTAGGTGCCCATCAGTAAATGAATGGATCAAGAAACTATGGTACATTTACACAATGGAATTCTATGCAGCAGAAAGAAAAAAGGAACTCCTACCCTTCACAACAGAATGGATGGAACTGGAGAGCATTGTGCTAAGCAAAATAAGCCAGGAAGTGAAAGACAAATACCATAAGGTCTCACCTTTAACAGGAACCTAATCAACAGAACAAACAAACAAGCATAATACAATCAAAAGACACTGAAATTGTGAATGGGCTGATAGTCACCAGAGGTGAGAGGGGAGGGAATTTCAGGGGAAAATGGGAAGGGTTTGGAGCGACAAGTATAAAGGACACATGGACAAAAACTACAGGGGGTGGAAATGGAAGGGTGGTGGGGAGGGCTGGGGCAGTGGGCTGGGATGGGAGTAAAAGACAGAAAATGTACATACAAGAACAACAATTAAAATCAAAAAAGTATTCAACATTACTAGCCAACAGAGAGATGCAAATTAAAGCTACAATGAGATCTACTTCACACCTACTAAAGTGGCTATCATTAATAAATTAACAAACAAAAAGTGCTGGCGAGGATGTAGAGAAAAGAAATCCTAGTGCATTGTTTTGGGGAAGGGAGAGTGGTGCAACTACTGTGGAAAATAGTATGGCATTTCCTCAAAAATTAAAAATGGAACTGCCTTTTGACCCAGAGATTCCATTTCTGGGAATATATCAAAGGAATCCTGGAACACAAATTCAAAAGAATACATGCACTCCTATGTTCATAGCAGCACTATTTACAATAGCCAAGATTTGGAAACAGCCTAAGTGCCCATCAGTAGATGAGTGGATAAAAAAGCTGTGGTACATTTAAACAATGTAATACTATGCGGCAGTCAAAAATAAAGGAATTCTTACTTTTGTGACAATGTGTATGGAATTAGAAACTATAGGCTAAGTGAAATAAGCCAGACAATGAAAAACAAATACTACATGATCTCACTAATTAGTGGAATCTATGGAGCAAAATAAACTAAAGAGCAAAATAGAATCAGAGAACAGAAACAAGGAACATACTGATAGCTGTAAGAGGGTCAGAGAGGTTGGGACTATTTGAAGAAGGAGAAGGGATTAGACAAAGAACATACATGCACCACCCATGGACATGAACAATAGTGAGAGGTTGACTGTAGGAAGGGGTGTTGGGGGAAGAAGAGCAAAGTGGGAAGAATTGGGACAACTGTAATAGAATAAACAATAAAATATTATAAAAATAATACACTGAATAAAATAGGTATAGAAGGACAGTACCTTGACATAATAAAGGACATGTATGAGAAACCCTCAGCTAATAAACTCGATGGTGAAAAACTGAAAGCTCTTCCTCTAAGATCAGGAACAAGACAAGGATATCTACTTTCAGCATAGTTCTGGAATTCCTAATCTTTCAGATAGTTCTGAGCAATCAGAATACAGAAAAAGTAAAAGGCAATCAAATTGGAATGAAGTGAAAGTGTCACTTTTTGCAGATGATATGATTCTTTATATAGAAAACCCTAAAGACTCCACCAAAAAAAAGGATTAGACACTATATAAAATACAGTAAAGTTACAGTATATAAAATCAATGTACAAAAATATATTGCATTCCCATATACTAACAATAACATTTCAGAAAAAGAAATAAAAAACAGTTCCTTTAGACTTCCAGCCAAGATGGAGGTGTAGGTAGATGCATTGTGCCTCCTTGCACAACCAAAATAAGGAAACAAAAATTTAGAAACAAAAGAACAACCAGTACTGACAGAAAATGGAACTGTATGGAAGTCCCACAACCAAGGAGTTAAAAATAGACACATTCATCCAGACCAGTAGGAGGGGCGGAGTCAGGCAGCGGGCAGACTGGGTTGCAGCAAAAAAAGTAGCAGCTGGTGGACCCTGAGGGAGTGCAGGGTGGCAGCAGGCAAACCCAGCAAGGTGGCAGATTGTGGAGGTGTGCAGCATACAAGGGGGCTTTTGGAACCAGGTGGCCCCACATTGCTGCACAGATAAACCAGGCAAGACTGGGGAGCAAGACATGCCTCACAACCCAGGGCTCCAGCGGGGAGAAATAAAGCCTCAAAACACTGATGGAAAACACTTGTGGGTTTGAGGTGCCAGAATAGACTCCCAGCCTCACAGGAGAGTTTGTTGGAGACCCATAGGGTCCTAGAATGTATAAAAACCCACTTACACAGGAATCAGCACCAGAAGGGCCCAGTTTGCTTGGGGGAAGCAGTGGAAGGGACTGAAATCTGGCAGAAAGTAGAGCAAGCATCATTGTTCCTTATCTAACCCCTTCTCCCCCTATAACATCACAGCCCAGCAACTGCATTGACCAGCCTTGGTGAATGCCTAAGGCTCCACCCCTCACTATGTAATAGGCGCATAAAGACCAAAAAAATGGCACCAATGAAAGAAAAGATCCAGAACAAATACAACTAAGCAATGAAGAGATAGCCAATCTATCAGATGCACAGTACAAAGACAGATCAGGATGCTCACAGAATTGGTTGAATTTGGTTGCAAATTAGATGAAAAAATGAAGGCTACACTAAGTGAAATAAAGGAAAATGTACAGGGAAGCAACAGTGATGGGAAGGAAACTGGGACTCAAGTCAATGGAGTGGACCAGAAGGAAGAAAGAAACAACCAAACAGAAAAGAATGAATAAACAAGAATTCAAAAAAAATGAGGACATCTTTAAACATTCCAACATCCGAATTATAGGGGTACCAGAAGGAGAAGAGGAAGAGCAACAAATGGAAAAGTTATTTGAACAAATAATAAAGGAGAACTTCCCCAATTTGGCAAAGGAAATAGACTTCCAGGAAATCTAGGAAGCTCAGAGAGTCCCAAAGAAGTTGGACACAAGGAGGAACACACCAAGGCACATTATAATTACATTAGCCAAGATTGAAATGAAGGAGAGAATCCTAGAAGCAGCAAGAGATAAAGAGATAGTAAGCTACAAAGGAGTTCCCATCAGACTGTCAGCTGATTTCTCAAAAGAGACCTTCTAGGCAAGAAGGGGCTGGAAAGAAGTATCCCAAGTCATGAAAGGCAAGGACCTACATCCAAGATTACTCTATCCAGCAAAGATATCATCTAGAGTGGAAGGGCAGATAAAGTGATTCTCAGATAAGGTCAAATTAAAGGAGTTCATCATCACCAAACCTTTATTATATGAAATGTTAAAGGGACTTATCTAAGAAAAAGAAGATTAAAAACATGTACAGTAAAATGACAGCAAACTCACAATTATTAACAACCTCACCTAAAATAAAAACAAAAACAAATTAAGCAATCAACTAGAACAGGAACAGAACCACAGAAATAGAGATCACATGGAGGGTTAGCAACAGGGGAGTTGGAGGAGGAGAGAGGGGGAAAGGTACAGAGAATAAGTAGCACAGATGGTAGGTAACAAATAGACAGGGGGAGGGCCAGAATGGTATGGGACATGTAGAAGCTAAAGAACTTATAAGTATGACACATGGACATGAACTAAAGGGGGAGATGTGGGTGGGAGAGGGTGTGCAGGGTGGAGAGGAGTGAAGGGGTGGAAATGGGACAACTATAATAGCATAATCAATAAAATATATTCAAAAAACAAAAAAAAACCCCAATTCCTTTAGCAATTGCAGCAAAAAGAATAAAATACCTAGAAATGTAACTTACGAAAGGATGTCATGGACCTATACAGTGAAAATTATAAGATACTATTAAAAATAAATTGATTCCATGTTAATGGATTAGAAGAAATAACCTAATTATAATGTATATATTAACCAAAGCAGTATAAAGATTTAATGCAATCCCCATTGAAATTCCAATGGCATTTTAAAGAAATAGAACAAAAAATTACTAGATTTGTATGTAACTGTAAAAAACTCCAAGTTAGCCAAAGCAACAATGAGAGGAACGAAAAAGGGTTTTTTACTTGGGTTGACACAACCAAAATAGAAACCTGCACGTATAACACACTGGAGTATAAACAACTCTAAAATTATGTGAACTTGCATGGAGGAATCTGTAATTACTGAAACTGTAGAGTTAGGATTTCATATCAGTGTTAGCTAGACCTCGGAAAGACAATGAAATGTCAGTAAATATACAGGATTCCTGAATACTACATGCCTGCAATTGATCCATACAGACTGTGAGATCCAAGAGTCCCCCATTGATGAACACCCTGGCAGAGAAGATTAGAAATAGACAAGTGTAAAACACTTGTGAACAGAAATTTATATTCTGGACCAGTGATTTTCAACCTTTTTCATCTCATGGCATACTTAAACTAATAACTGAATTTCTACAGCATACCAAAAAATGTATTTTTTGAGAATCTGACAAAAATAGGTATATTTTTGATTCATTCACAGTGGGTGGCTATTGTGTTTGCTGTTGTCATTTTTTAATTTGACAATCTAAAGGAAAAGAGGTCATTGCTCCTGACTAAATAGTCAGGTATTGCATGTTTTAAAAATTCTTGTAGCATGTCAATTGAAAATTGATGTTCTAGACTCTACTTTTTTAAATTGGAGTATTCATAGAAGACCACCAGTATAGTTTATAGAAAACCTTATTCTATTCTGGAAGGAGAAGGATTTATTATATACTGTATAAATTTCATTTATATCTTTCTCAAAAGAAGTAAACAAAATGGCTATAACCTTTTATTAGTTTGTGATCATTTTCTTGATATTTCCAGTAACAAACATACAATACACTTTAAACTAAGTATCAATTTCATTAAAAAAAAAAGAAATATGTGAAACAATACCTTGCACAAATGTTGGACCTGTATACCTGCCACCAAATCATTAGGTTCAGCTTCAAAATACTTGCTTTCCATTGTCTCACAAAATTGCCTTGCTTTATTATTTTCCTTAGGTTTTTCCCCAAACCAGTAAGAGCGCTAAGAAGGGAATAAAAATGTAATCATTGAAAAAACACAGAAAAATTAAGCAATAGAAAATAGTTTAGCCTGTTACCCTTTGTATAGATATAGGCAGAAAATTTCTTGGGATTAAATTTTACAACTACTTGGCTATAATTGAATCACCAAGTTGTACATGCATATTGTTCTAGTTAAATCCTAACTATCCAAGGGAAACAAAAGAAAATCTCTCCAAACTGAAGTTATAGCAGAATGTATTATATCACTTTCTGTCATATTTTCTCCTAGCAATACATAAGCCAATGCTAATAAGGGAAAAGAGTGAGAAGGGAGGGCAAAAAGTAGATGCTGCCCATTTTGCTGTGATTATGACTCTAGCAAATGTGGGCTAACCAAAATAATATAACAGGTGGTAAGTGCCTGGATCTGGAACATAAGTAAACTTCTTCTTTTTAGCATTTAAAGACCATATCCTATATTAATTTCTTTATGCTGAAGAGTTCAATCCCTTATAAAACATTTGCCTGCAAAAGTGATGGAGTTATTAAGAATTTGTAAAGCTTAGGGTTCCAGGCCATGATATATGGGTTACTTATATTTATATACAGTGGAAGCTTTATAGGATATTAGAAAAGGGCTATTGAATTCATATGTCTAATGTAACTAGAATGATTCTTTTGTCTGACCTATTGATTCAATTACAGGCAGTACAAAACTAACTAATGATGGGTTTTATATAAATTATAAACCATGTCCATAAGGACTATTGCCTCTTTTGATAACAGAAGCAGCACAACTTACCAGCAAGAAAAAATTCCATGGCTTGGGCACACCATACTCTCCCGGAAAGACTGCTTCTATATACCAGGCCACAAGGCCATACAAGACAGCATCAAATAAAAACATTCCCAGTATATAGGCAAAGACAAAATTCTCCACTGCGGTTGGTGAGAAGATGTTACTCCATTTAATTCCAATTTCTAAGAGATAACAGGAGACATTTAATTTAGGTGCTCACTGAGACAAAGTTATTCATCTGCATCATAATTAAAGAGCGAAAAATATTAATATTCTCTAGAGATTTCTATTCTGTTCAATTCCTTCCTTATACTATTAGAATTTAGGAGATCTGAGCAAGTAATCATGTAATATGCCTCCTACTATGCCAAAGACAAACAAATAATCAGTAATAAGTGAAACAAAAACAAAGTATACTAACAAGTCAGGCAAATAAGCTTTAAGAAAAATAAGCAGACCTGTGGGTTAAGACAATGGCTCCTCTCCTTACCCCCTTCCTCATGCTACATGTTCACTGGCATATATAATTTTGGAATAATGTAATTACTGAAAAGTAGAGATGGATGGTTGCTACAGAACAGACTAGAGGGATGTTTGCATAGATATCACACTGATGGAAAAAGGAAGAAGTTACTAAAAGCAGACCCATGTAACTTCATCCCCTACCCCTAAACATCAGGTGACAACTGCAAAAGGAGCATGGGGAGGCCATAACAGACTTGGGTAAATGTAGAGAGGGAATGTGGAAGCTCATGTACTATAGGTAATGATGTAAAGTAGTGTGATATTTTTTTAAGGATAGTTTAGCAATATCAGTAATATTAAAACTGTGAATATCCTATGAGGACATGGCAAAATTTACAACGTTAATACTCACTGTCCATTTCTGCCTTGACTAGGAATTTAGTTCCCAGTGCCATTACAATATTTGAGCTGAGACAGGAAGCCAGCTTCTTGGTGAGTGTCATCCCTGCATAATTTGAAGAGATTCTGGTAGCTGGAAAGTAGGCAGCAAAATAAATGAAACCTCCAACAGATACAGCAAAATGTACTGCCAATAAGAAGAAAATAATGAATTCAATTTAAGCAAGCTGAAGAAACCTGAAATTAAAGTATTTTCTTTTTATTAAAAGAGTGCACTACAATAAGCACACTGACAACAGACATTTGTCTGTTTTGTTCACCATTGCTTCCTCAGCACATTATAAAATGCTTGGTATTGATAAATGCCTAAAAGTATTTTTGGAATGAATAAAAGGTAAAAATTAAAACATTTAAAGAACTACTTTTTCTTGAATTTACCATTCTATAGGCACTAGATTATTACAGTGTTTAATGGAAATGTACATATGTGTTATTATTTAACATGAAATATTGTAAGTACTATTATTGGCATAATCAGAAAATATCTAGATTGTGTTTCCAGACACTAACATTCAGTCTATGTCATGATACTGGGAAAAAGAATATAAACAGAGATACAAAGTTGGTGTCAAACAGCCAGATGTGTTTTAGAGTATGAAGTGCTCCAAAAATGTGACTCTGATAAAACATTAAAAACAAGATTCTTGTTATGAGATCAAGTAACTTGGTTCTGGCCAAGATGGAGGCATAGGTAGAAACACTTCACTTCCTCAAATAACCAAAAGAAGGAAGATAACCAATTTAAAAATAATAAACAAACAGAAGTGCCAGAGAATCAAACTTCATGGAACTTTGACAAACAAGTAGTTAAAGAAACATTCATCCAGACTGGTAGGTTGGGTAGAGATGGGCACCTGAGCAGAGAGGATGCACAGCAAGGCAGCAGACCAAGTGGGCAAGGCAGGGCTGGCTGAATGGGAAACTAAAGACTCAAAACTTACAGCTGTAAAAGACTCTGGGGGTTTCCATAGCAATAGGAACTTCCTGTCTCACAGGAGAGTTTATTGGAAAATGGGGCTAGAACAGATCTAGTGAGCAGCATTGTTCTCTCTCTGACCCTCTCCCACAGACAGTGCCACAACACAGCAAATAAGGTTGCCCCACCCTGGTGAATACCTAAGGTCCCATCCCCTTACAATACAACAGGTATGCTGAGACAAAGAAATATGGCCCAAATGAAAGAACAGATCAAAACTCCAGAGAAAGGACTAAGTGACTAGGAGATAGACAACCTGCTGATGCAGAGTTCAAAACACTGGTAATCAGGATACTCAGAACTGATTGAGCTCAGTCACAAAATGAAGGAAGAAATGAAGGCTACACAAAGTGAAATAAAGCAAAATGTACAGGGAACCAACAGTGAAGGAAAGGAAAATAAATCAAATTGTTTAAAAATAAAGAATATTAAAAGCAGCAAGAGGAAAGGAAAGAGTTATTTACCTACAAAGGAGTACCCATAAGACCACCAGCTGATTTCTCAAAAGAAAATTTGCATGCAAGAAGGGGCCTGGAAAGAAGTATTTGAAGTCATGAAAGGGAAGGACTTACATCCAAGATTACTCTACCCAGCAAAGCTATCATTTAGAATAGAAGGGCAGATAAAATGCTTCCCAGATAAGGTCAAGTTAAAGGAGTTCATCACCAAGCCCTTATTATATGAAATGTTAAAGAGACTTATCTAAGAAATAGAAGAAGATCAAAAATATGAATAGTAAAATGACAAAAAGCTGATAACTATCAACAACTGAACCTAAAAAACAAAACCAAAAACTAAGCAAACAACTAGAACAGGAACAGAATCACAGAAATGAAGATCACATGTAAGGTTATCAGTGGGGAGGGGGAAAGGAAGAATGGGGGGGAAGGTACAGGGTATAAGGAGCATAATTGGTAGGCATAAAATAGACAGGAGGAGGTTAATAATAGTATAGGAAACCAAGAAACCAAAGAACTTATAAGACCCATGGACATGAACAAAGCAGGGGGTGGGCAGGGAATTCTGGAGGGTAGGCAATGCAGGGCAGAAAGGGGATAAAGACGAAAAAAATTGGGATTCCTGTAATAGCATAGTCAGTAAAATATATTTTAAAATAAGTTAAAGAAAGAGATCAAGTAACCTCATCTAGAGTTAAAAGTTAACATTCACATACAACTTGGATATTATGAATAAAACATATTATCCCACTATTAGAAGTGATTTGTGCTTCTCCTCTTTACCTCACACCTCACTCCACATACTTCATTCACCAATTAGGAAATTTATGTTTTATTTACTAAACAATGTCTTTTTTTTACAATTAGAATTTTAAAGATAATGAGAGGAGATAATTTGTAGATAACAGGGGCAATATATCAGATGCACCTGAGAACACAACATGAAAATACATAGAGCAAAAAAATAACAGAACTTCTAAGATAAATATAGAAATCTACAATCAAAGTGGGAAATGTGGGACAAGTACAAAAAATAAAGATGTAGAAAAGTGAACAACATGATTAACAAACTTGGCCTAATGTGAATATATTCTTAACTACCCCAAACAAACTCATAACATATTTTTCAGATAGATGTGGAATATTCACTTTTTAAAATTGGAGTTTCATTAAGCCATAAAATAAATTCCAAAATATTTTTTTCTTTTTTAAAACTGTTGTTCAAGTACAGTCATCAATAGTCAAAATATATGTATAAAAACCCAATATTTTGAGAAAATTTGGCACACAATTTTGAACAATTCTGAACTTAAGGAATAAATCATAAGAACAAATTTTAAACATTTTAGTAGAATAAAAAAGTTTACATGTAATCAAAATTTGTGCCATATAGTCAACTCAGTACTCAGAGGGAAATGTCTAGCTTTGAATTCATTTATTAAAAGAAGTAAGTCCACTATCCATTAAAGAAGTTAGAAAAAAGGAAATAAACACAGTTTATGAATTAATAATAAATATAAAAGCAGAAATTAGTGAAATATGAAACATACATATAGTTATGAGAATCAACAAAGCCATGTTTGATTCTTCAAAAAGGCTAATAATACTAATACGTTTATTATGAAACTGATCAAGAAAAGGAAAGAAAGCACAAATAATCAGTGTAATGGCAGATAATCACAAACATTAAAAACATAAGAAAACTTAGTTAAATTAATGATATTGCAACCAAATATGAAAAATAAAAATGTAAACTTAAGAAAATACAACTTACCAAACTGAAAGAACTAGAAAACCTGATTGCCTTATAGTCATCAGAGAAATTAAAACAATAATTAAAATCCTTCCCAACAGTTTTTTCATCAAGTTCTATCAGATATTTAAAGAAGAAATAATTAGAACACTGCACCAAATTCTCCAGATATAGTGACAGAAAAAGAGAATATACTTCCCAAGTAATATTAGAAAACCATCACAACTTCATCTCCAAATCAAACAATAACAGTTCAAAAAATGAAATTATAGGGAAATTTCACTTGAGCATATAGGTAAATCTTTTTTTAAAAAAATTTTATTTATTTAATTTTAGAGAGGGGAAGAGAAGGAGAAAGAGATGGAGAGAAACATCAATGTGTTGTAGTCTCTCAAGCACCCCATACTGGGGACCTGGCCCACATGCCCAGCATGTGCCCTGACTGGGCATTGCAACCCTTTAGTTCACAGGCTGGTGTTCAGTCTGCTTAGCCACACCAGCCAGGCCCATATAGGTAAATCTTAAACCAAATATTATCAAACCTAATTCAGCACATATATAAAGGAATACATTCTGATATTTAAATTTATTCCAAATATATAAGATTAGTATATTAAAAATCAACATTTATAATTCATTTTATTAATTGATTAAAGAAAATATATAATTTTACCATCACAATAAAGGCAAATAAAAGTGCTAAATAATATTCAACATCCTTAGCTAAGATAAAATTCTTAAATACAAAATGAAGGGAATCTCTTTCACCTGACAAAAGACATAATAGGCTAGTTTAAATGTTTCTACCTAATATGATATTCTGAAAAGTTGTTCTGGACCTCAAAGTGGGCATGTAGGGGGAATTCACCCACACCACCAAACAAGTCTCCAGGACACAAGCCTGGTGTCCTGCTGTGCAACTCTGTCTAACACTACTTACCACAAGATAGCATCAGCTTCCACAGTTTAAGGATTCAGTTGTACAAGATTGCTCCCTCCCCACTAATGTCAAATGCCAGTCACAAGCCCAGGGTTATCTCCTTTGCTTCTGCTGAGTGGCTTTAGATTAGGGGTTCCAAGGATCTCATACTCAGGTCCAATTCATTTGCTAAAGAAGCTTACAGAACTCAGAGAAGCATTTTGCTTATTAAATCACCAGTTTATTATAAAAGGGTATAAGTCAGACACAGCCAGATAGAAAAGATTCCTAGGGTAAGACACAAGGAAAAAGTATGGAACTTCCATACCCTCACTGAGTATGCCACTCTCCCCAAATCTCCACATGTTCACCAACCCAGAAGCTTTCCAAACCAGTCCTTATGATATTTTATGGAAGCTTCATTAAATGGGCATGACTTATTAAATCATTAATCACTAGTGACATATCAACCTCCAACCCCTTTGTTTCCCTAGAGTGCAGGGAGTTAGGACTGGAAGTTCAACCTTCTAATCACATGGTTGTCTCCTCTATTAACCAGTACTCCCCATACTTTGGCCTTTTAGATTATGAGGAAAAACATAACAAATGATACTTTTATTGCTCTCATCACTGTGAAAATTAAAATAATTTTTGGAGCTATGTGCCAGAAAACTGAGGGAGTTTGTTGTTAGCAGGTGTACTACACAATGTAGTTCTTCCAACTGAAGGAAACAATATTAGATAGTAACTCAGAGTCATATGAAGAAATAAAGAACTCCAATGAGGGTAACTGCATAGGTAAATGTGAAAGCCAGTATCATGGTATTTATTGGTTTGTAAACTCTCAATTTCTTTATTTATGATTTAAAACAGAAATGCATGAAAATGATTAGAAACATGTTAACTGGTATAGAAAGATGTGAAAATATCAATATAAAAGGGAATATAGACAGAAACAGAGTTTTGTATACTATTAAAGCTAAATTGGTATTAAGTAAAATTAAAAACTTTAAAATAATGTTAATTGCAATCTCCAAATTGTCCTCTAAGAAAAAACTGGCAAATATACAGAAAAGGAAATGAGAAGGAAATAAAAAAGGAGGATAAAAGGAACAAAAGAGGTATGATATACAGAAGACAAATACCAAAATAACATTTGTAACTTTTTCATGATCACAAATTACTTTCAATGTAATGCATTAAATTTTCCAATTAAAAAGTAAAGGTGCCAAGAAAGTAAGAGGTGAGGAGGAAGATGGCTCCGTGGTAGGAGGGAGTGGATTCTACTTCCCCCTACACATGGGAGAAAAACCTAGCCAATCTATGAAGGAACAGAGCAAACAGCCAAAAGTGCCCCAGTGTGTATAAAAATAGGAGACCAAGAATTGTAGCAGACACTGAAAAACCAGACAGTAAGGAGACCGCTTCATGACAGTAAGATCACAGAGGCCAATGCGGAGACCAGGGCAGTTGCAGCTCAGGGCCAGTGCCCACCAGGTCTACCATAGGGTCCTTGGGAGAGAGCCAGGTCAACTGCTCCCTGCCCTTCCAAATAAGGTTTGAGTAGCACCAGGAGAGACCTGGCTGCTTGAAGTCACAGAGAGGGGAATAAGGGCTAAGTGGCAAACACACAGGAACTCTGAGCACGCAAGGAGTCTGTGAACACTGATTGGGGAGAGCTGGGTGTCATGCAGTGACAAGCTCTGACCCTGAGAGTCATCAGTCTGGCTGGAGAATTGGGCTGTGCCAGAGGCCAGGCTGTTGTGCAGTGTGACAGGATTGAGTAGGAGGAATCCCTCAAAAAGAAAAAGTGGAGAGAGAGACACTGGGGAATTCTCCTGTAGCAGCTGCTCCAGCTAGCTCCCCACCCAGCCAGGCAGCAATACTGAGGTTGAGCTGAAGGCCCTATGCACCCCCATAGCACTGGGAAGGAAGGGTGCATTCCCGGGCCTGTGGGACCTAGGCAGCCTGGCGAGTGCACACGTGCACCCCAGCCCACAGCCATGAACCTGTCCCACACCCAAGGTGCGGGGGTGGGGGCGTTGGCACGGGGGTTGAGAGGATCCTGGCTGCAAGGAGAAGAGCCAAACCAGTCGCCCCTCAGCCCGATGCAGCCAGCAAGACCAGAAAAACCGGTTTGGCCAGTTTCAAACCAACAAGAGGTTCTTGGGATTTTTTTTGTTGTTGTTTTTTAAGTAGTTTTTTATTTTTCAATTTTTATTATTTTTATCTTTGAATTCCTTTTTTCTCTCTTTCCTTCTCTCTTGTTTTCTTCCTTCTTCCTTTCTTTCCAATTTCATCTCATCTTCCTTCCTTCTTCTGCTTTTTTTTAAATACCCGCAAGTGAGACAAAAAACCTGGAACTGTGAAAAGACCTGTGAGATCTTATGGAACTATGAACTGTGAGATCATATGGTATTTGTCTTTCACCTCCTGGCTTATTTCGCTTAGCATAATGCTCTCCAGTTCCATCCATGCTGTCACGAAGGGTAGGAGCTCCTTCTTTCTTTCTGCTGCATAGAATTCCATTGTGTAAATGTACCATAGTTTCTTGATCCATTCATTTACTGATGGGCACCTAGGTTGCTTCCAACATTTGGC
>PVKU01008679.1:0-70825 GCA_004027475.1 Anoura caudifer | reverse complement strand
GAGAGGAGAGGGATAGGAATATCCAGGGAAAAGGGGAAGGGATTAGAGCAACAAGTATGAAAGACATATGGACAAAAGCTGGGGGGGGGGGGGGAAATGGAAGGGAGCTGGGGAGGGCTGGGGCGGAGGGACGGGATGGGAGTAGAAAACAGAAAACTGTATAAGAACAACAATTAAAATAAAATTTAATTTAAAAAAATATGAACAGTAAAATGAAAAAAAAAATAAAAAATAAAAAAATAAACCTGTTTTACAGTAGTCACATAATAGAAATGCCTGGTATAATTACAATTTTTTTGACAAATATTCCCAAATATTACAGGAAACACTTTGATTCAGTGGAGAACAATTCAAAAATGATCAATTTAACTATTGCAACTTTTTCCTAACAGTTGTCTTCCACAGTCTCACTGGGTTCTAAAATAATAGCTTCATAGCATTGAACTAGATGAATTTTCAGAATCCAAATGGGTTCTTGTTTCTCTAATTATGTCATCAATGCAGGTAGTAGTTTTCTAGTATTAAATATATCCATGGCTGGTGATTTCACAAACACCTTCAATAGGCAATCCTACACTTAATTTATCTTTATCACCAAAAGTCCTTTTGAAATATTACCCTGAATCTCTATTTTTGTAATAGAAAGCTTTTTGCATCCCTTTTTGTCCTTTTCTTGCACTATTGGCATTTGTACTTGCTTCTGTTTTTAGGCTTTATGAAGTAACCAGTATTCTTACCTTCTGGTTTGGCTGTTGAGGGAGTGTAAAAATAGACTTCCAGTAGGTCCAGGTAAAGAACACAAAGATGGCATGGTAGAATATGAGGTAGATAACTGAAATTTAAGAAAATAAAACAGTGTTTATACTATCCTTTTGCCCACTTCTAAGAGTTCAAAATGACATAAAGCTCAACAACAAATTTCTACTTTGTTTTTCTAGTAGCAATTTTTTTAGTATTACTATGAAACATTAACTTTACTTTTTCCCACACAGTGACAGTAACAAGTTACAATGACAAATTTTGAACGAGGGATGTTCTGGACGTTGCATGTTTTAAAAGTTGGCATGCAGTTCTGGGAGTAAACAGGTAATGTCCTTTATGACAATATGAGGAAAGTACTATAACTAATTGTCATTAACTCTGCCACTGTGGGTGATGAAAAATAATAACAGTATTTGAACAACACTACATAGTTTAGAATGTGCATTCATAATATCTCATTTACTTTTTAATAAGTTTCTCAGATAAGTAATAGGATGGGGATAGTTTGATAGGAGTAGTTGATTAACCATACAGGTAGTTGATTAACCATATGGGTAGTTGATGATCCCAATTCACACAGCTACTCTAAAATGTAGCCAGGCTTTAAAAACAGGAATTCTGACTCTATAGTCAGAACTCTATTGACAAGTTCTTTTCAATAGCTCCAAAGACACACTTTGGAAATGTGAGGTGTACCTTCGGGACCATTATAAAAGTGATTATCCACTTATCTTTTTATGCCCTTTCCTTCCTGGATAGTTTTTCTGATATGGGAAATTTGAGCATTCTTCATGAAGGTCATTATAAGACTGAAGGTCAGCTTACTATTTCATCTTGAAATCTTGCATGGTAAGATCTTGTTCCCTTTTTAAAAAAATTATTAAATTTATTTGGGTGACATTGGTTAGTAAAATTATGTGTTTCAACTGTACAACTCTATAATATATTGTCAGTATATTGCATTGTGTATTTTCTTGAATTTGGGTGGGGAACACATGGTCTTATAACTTCAATCTATCAGAAATACTCATGGGAATGATGTTACAGAAATGTTAATAGGGCTGAGCCTTCCATACATTTATGGCAGAATTTTTAAAAAATAATTGTACACTCCTGTACAATGCCCCCAGCCCTATAAGATTTCTTTTTATGTGGTTGACTTGTATAATTATAAAATCTCCTTTCAAATTCAAGCAGCATAAAGTAAAAAGTAAATGTCCATCCCACACATACATCTAATTTCCCACCTCCCCTTCCTAAGTCATAATACCTGTTTGGTTTGGTGTTTTTTGTATATCATTCCAGACCTTCTTATTTTTATATGTTTCTAAAAATATATGTAAATATAATATACACGTAGAATTTTTATATTTAAAATTTTTTCACTGTAAAAGTTTTTCAGATGCCCTGCCTGGTGTGGCTCAGTGGACTGAACAAATGCCAGCCTGTGAACCAAAGAGTTGCTGGTTGAATCCTGCTCAGGGTGCATGCCTGGGTTGCAGGCTGGGTCCCCAGCAGGGGGCGCTTGAGAGGCAACCACACAATGCTATTTCTCTCCCTCTCTTTCTACCTCCTTTCCCCTCTCTAGAAGTAAATAAATAAAATCTTTTAAAAAGTTTTTCATTGTATTTGTTTTTTAATTGTTGTTCGAATACAGTTGTCTCCCCCACCCTTTTCATTTTCTCACCCATTTTCTCACCCCCACTTTCTCCACCCCACTCCCACCTCCCACACTCCATTCTTCCCCC
The DNA here is from genome assembly GCA_004027475.1 of Anoura caudifer. Lineage (NCBI taxonomy): Eukaryota > Metazoa > Chordata > Mammalia > Chiroptera > Phyllostomidae > Anoura > Anoura caudifer. The sequence goes on along the minus strand of PVKU01008679.1, from coordinate 68,315 downwards.
CTTTGGCTTTGTCCATGGGTCCTTTATACATGTTCCTTGATGACCCTTTTCCTTTTCCTCATTACTCCCCCTTCCTCCTCCCCTCTGGTTACTGTAAGGTTTTTTCTTTATTTCAAACACAAGATTCAAAATTAGAAGGTATAAAATAGTACACAGTAAAAAGTCTCCCTTCTATCCCTGTCCCTCAGCAACTCAGTTTCTCTCCCTGGAATCAAGAAATGTCACAGTGTCATGACTTTATTCTGTATTTTTTCATATTTTATGCATACAAAGCACCACAACAGTATACAACACACACTGTTTTTCACATTATTTCTTTTTCATTTGCTATAAGTTACATATTGCTCACTTAATATAACTGAGAAAGAGGGATATTCTTTGTTAAAATAAACATTGTATTTATTTTCAAAGATTTTATTTATTTATTTTTAGAGAGAGGGAAAGGGAGGGAGAAAGAGAAGGAGAGAAATATCAATGTGTGGTTGCCTCTCACATGCTCCCAACTGAGGAACTGGCCTGCAACCCAGGCAGGTGCCCTGACTGGGAATTGAACTGGTGACCCTTTGGTTCACAAGCCGGCGCTCAATCCACTGAGCCACACCAGCCAGGGCAAGAGTAAGATTCTTCATTCTCCTTTTAAAAAGTTGCATGGAGATTCAAGATAGCAGCAGAGTGGGTAGAAGTTACACTCACATCTTCCCAGGATCAAACTGGAATTACAAGTAAAATATAGAACAATCAACTTGAAAAACCATCTGAAGAGTAGCTGAATGGAAGTCTTATAACCAAGGATTTACAGAAAAAGCCACATTAAGACAGGTAGGAATGATGTGGATGTGAAATGGGTGGAGCATTGCCCTCCTTAGAGCATCAGTCTGGGGAAATGTTACAGCTCCACCCTCTGGACTCCCTGTCACACCATCCTGCAGAGCTCACACCCTGCTGAGGAGACAGCTGCCTGGGTAGAGGTATAGAGGTCTGAGAGAATCAACGGGTGTCAGCAACTAGGTTTTGTGGCTCTGCAGTAAGAGCTACTCTTCTGTTACAACCAAGACTGATAGGCAATTGCACTCATGGAAAATATGCTAGCCCCATTCTCCCGACTCCTGACAGCCCTGTCCTACTGAGATCTGCCTCCTGGCAGACTCTAAGACAGACTGAGTTGTGTGGCCCTAGGAAGGAGGCCATTTTTTCCTTGCAGGCCTGATGAGTGCAGAGCCCTTCTTTACACAGCCAAATCTTGAACTGTTTGGGCTTAATAAAAACTACTGGTCTCCCCCTGCTGATTTCCTGAAACCCTGCTATGTCACAACGGTCTGTGGGCAACTGATAGGTGTCAGTAGGACTTTTTATACCCTGAGACATTTGCTGAAAGACCTCAGACCCAACACTGGCACCAAGATTTAGCCTGCATGAACACCATTCACCCCTACCTGGTGATTCACTGAGAACCATCCTCATGCAACTCAAGTACAGTCAGAGGCCCCTTAGTGACTGAGCCTAATAGGCAGTGAAAAGGTGAAGGAGCACAGACAAATCTCAGGGTACTTAGGACCTTTTTCTTACATGCCCCTGGATTTGGTGATGGTGGAAGCTGACATTGATTTACAGCTTGGTCCTTTCCAAGTACACTCATGGCCAGCCAAGGCAGCCACAAACTGGATTACACTGAAGCTCCAAACAGGTTGCCAGGGGCCAATCACAGGCAGCATCTGATACTGAGCTGCACCAAAGATCCTCCCAAGTTTGAGAGACAAAGCAGATCTCCCTAATACATAGAAACAAATACAAAGAGGTAGACAAAATGGGGAGACAAAGAAAGATGTCTCAAATGAAAAGATAGGAGAAATCCTTTCTTTTAAGGAGCTAAATGAAATGGCAAGCAGTTTACCACATAAAGAATTTTTTAGATTTTGATGGGGGACTTCCAGCCAAGATGGAGGTGTAGGTGGATACACTGTGCCTCCTCGCACAATCAAAATTAAGGACAACAAGGATCTAGAAGCAAGAAAACAACCAGAACTGAGAGAAAATTGAACTGTACAGAGAACTGACAACCATTCATCCATTCATCCAGACTGGTAAGAGGGGCGGAGTTGAGGCAGGAGGAAGTAGAAGTTGGCAGGCTGGGCGTACAGGCAGCTGCTGGCAGACCTGGGCCTGCGGGCAGCAGCTGGCAGACCCCAGGCGCACAGGCTGACCAGGTAGTCCCACATTCATGCGCAGATAATCCAGGTGAAAATGGGGAACAAGACAGAACTTGCAACCCCAGGCCCCAGTGCCGGGAAATAAAACCTAAAAACACCAAGACCCCACCCCCACATACAGCATGTTGCCCTGCCCTGGTGAACACCTAAGGCTCAGCCCCTCACTATGTAACAGCCACAACCAGACAAAAAAAAAAAAAAAGGCTCAAACAGGAGAACAGATCAAAGCCCCAGAGCCAATTCATCTAAGCAACCAAGAGATAGCCATCCTATCAGATGCACAGTTCAAAGCCCTGGTTATCAGGATGCTCACAGAATTGGTTGATTTTCCTCACAAATTAGATGAACAAATGAAGGCTACAATAAGTGAAATGAAGGAAAACGCACAGGGAACCAATAGTGATGGGAGGAAAACTGGGACTCAAATCAATGGAGTGGACCAGAAGGAAGAAACAAACATCCAATCAGAAAAGAATGAAGAAGCAAGAATTCAAAAAAAAAAAAAATGAGGAGAGGCTTAGGAACCTCCAGGACATCTTTAAACATCCCAACATTTGAGTTATAGGGGTACCAGAAGAGGAAGAGCAACAAGTGGAAAACTTATTTGAACAAATAATAAAGGAGAACTTCCCCAATCTGGCAAAGGAAATAGACTTCCAGGAAGTCCAGGAAGCTCAGAGAGTCCCAAAGAAGGTGGACCCAAGGAGGAACACACCAAGGCACATCATCATTACATGAGCCAAGATTAAAATGAAGGAGACAATTCTAGAAGCAGCAAGGGATAAGAGGACAATCACCTACAGGCAAGAAGGGGCTAGAAAGAAGTATTCCAAGTCATGAAAGTCAAGGACCTACATCCAAGATTGCTCTATCCAGTGAAGCTTTCATTTAGAATAGAAGGGAAGATAAAGTGCTTCTCAGATAAGGTCAAGTTAAGGGAGTTCATCATCACCAAGCCCTTATTATATGAAATGTTAAAGGGACTTATCTAAGAAAAAGAAGATAAAAAAATAGGACAGTAAAAAGACAGCAAACTCCCAGATATTAACAACCACACCTAAAACAAAAGCAAACTAAGCAAACACCTAGAACAGGAACAGAAACACAGAAATGGAGATCACATGGAGGGTTAGCAACAGGGGAGTAGGAGGAGGAGAGAGGGGGAAAAGGTACATAGAACAAGCAGCATAGATGGTAGGTAGAAAATAGACAGGGGGAGGGCAAGAATAGTGTGGGAAATGTAGAAGCTGAAGAACTTATGATACATGGACGTGAACTAAAGGGGGGGAAATGTGGGTGGGAGGGGCTGTGCAGGGTGAAGGGGAATGATGGGGGAGAAGTGGGACAACTGTAATAGCATAATCAATAAAATATAATTTAAAAAAAGAAAAAGAAAGAATTTTTTTAATGGTTATATGGATGCTCAAGGAACTTAGCAAGAACTACAATAGCATAAAAACATAGAAATGAAGAATACAATATCTGAAATAAAAAATAGACTACAATGGCCCTGGCTGGTGTGGCTTAGTGGATAGAGCACCAGTCTGTGAACCAAAGGGTCACCAGTTCAATTCCTAGTCAGGGTACACGCCTGGGTTGCAGGCCAGGTCCCTGCTTGGGTGCATGTGAGAGGCAACCAATCAATGTTTCTCTCACACATCGATGTTTTGCTTCCTCCTTCTCTCCCTCCCTTTTCCTATCTCAAAAAGAAATAAAATATTTTAAAAAATAGACTACAATGAATAAACAGGTTGGATGAAAAAGAGGATCGAATCAATGACTTGGAACACAAGGTTACATAAAACACACAATACGAGCACCAAAAAGTAAAGGAATTTTTTTAAATGAGGGTAGTTTACAAGACCTTTGGGATAATATGAACTGTACAAATATCTGCATCATAGGGATACCAGAGGAGAAGAAAGACAACAAGGGATTGAGAACCTATTTAAAGAAATATTGAGTAGCCCTGGCTGGTGTAGCTCAGTGGATTGAGTGCAGGCTACAAACCAAGGGGTTGCTGGTTCAATTCCCAGTCAGGGTACATGCCTGAGTTGCAGGCTGGGTCCCCAGCAGGGGGCTCTCGAGAGGTAACCACACAGTGATGTTTCTCTCCCTCTCTTTCTACCTCCTTTCCCCTACTTAAAAATAAATAAATAAAATCTTTTTTTAAAATGAAGAAATATTGACTAGAAAAATTCTGTAATGTGGTGAAGGAAAAAGATACCCAAGTTCAGGAAGTGCAGATAGACCTAAACAAGTTGAACCCAAAGAGGCCCACACCAAGATATATCATATATAAACGGCAAAGCTTAAAGAGGAGAGAATCTTAAACACCACAAGAGAAAGGCAGTTAGTTACCTACAAGAAGCCCCCATAAAACTGATTTCTTAACAGAAACATTTAAGGCCAGAAGAGATTGCCATGCCATGAAATATTCAAAGGGATGAAAAGCAAAGACTTACAATTGGCACTACTTTCCTCAGAAAGGCTATCATTAAAAATTGAAGGAGAAATAAAGAGCTTCCCAGACAAGAAAAAGTTAGAGTTTGTTACCACCAACCAGTATTACAAAAAAAAATGTTAAAGGGTTTTCTTTAAGAAGAAAAATTAAAAATCAGAGGAACATAGTTGAATGAATAAAATGGAAATAGATATATATCTATCAATAGTCACTTTAAATGAAAGTGGCTTAAGCATTCCAATCAAAAGACATAAGGTAGCTGAATGGATAAAAAATAATACCCATATACATGCTGTCTTCCAGAAAATCACCTCAGACGAAAGATACAGAGACTAAAGTAAAGGGATGGAAAAAGACATTTCATGCAAATGGAAAGGATAAAAAGCTAGAGTAGCAGTACTTATATCTGACAAAACTTTAAAACCAAGGCTACAGTAAGAGACAAAGAAGGACACTACATAATGATAAAGGGAACAATCCAACAAGAGGATATAACCATTGTAAACATTTATGTACCCAACATAGAAGCACCTAAATGTGTAAAGCAAATCTTTATGGACATAAAGGGAGAGATTGACAGAAATACAGTCATAGTAAGGCATTTAACACCCCATTGACATCAATGGATAGATCTCCCAAGCAGAAAATCAACAAGAAGAAGGTGGCCTTAGATGACACACTAGATCAAATGGATTTAATTGATATCTTCAGAGCATTTCATCCCAAAGCGGCAGATATACATTCTTTTGAAGTGCACATGGAACGTTTTTAAGGATAGATCACATGTTAGAACACAAAACAAGTCTCAATAAATTTAAGAAAACTGAAAGAATATCAAACATTTTCTCTGACCACAATGCTATGAAACTAGAAATCAATCACAAGAAGAACACTGAAAAACATGCAAAGACATGGAAGCTAAATAACATGTCACTAAACAGTGCATGGGTTAACAATGAGACCAAGGTAGAAATCAAAAGATGATTTAAAACAAATGAAAATGAAAAAAAAAAAAACCCCACAACAACCCAAAAATGTGTGGGACACAGGGAAAGCCACCCTAAGAGAGAAATTCATAGCATTATAAGCCTATCTCAAGAAACAAAAAAAGCTCATAAACAATCTAACTTTACACTTAAAACACTTAAAAAACCAAAGCCCAAAGCAATGAAATAGAAGGAATGAAATAATAAATAAATCAAACCAGAAATAAATGAAAGAGAGTCTAAAATACAATAACAAAAATCAATGAATCCAAGAGCTGGCTTTTTGAAAAGATAAACGAGATTGACAAACCTTTCACAAGACCCATAAAGAAAAAAAGACTGAGGACCCAAATAAATAAAATCAGAAACAAAAGAGTAGAAGTACAACTGATACCAAAGAAATAGGAAGGATTGTAAGCAAATACTGCAAACAACTATATGCCAAAAACTGGACTATCTGGATGAAATGAATAAATACCTAGATGTACAATCTTCCAAAACTAAATTGGGAAGAATCAAATAATCTGAATAGACAGATAACTAGCTTAGCTGAAGCAGTAATCAAAAAAACTCTCAACAAACAAAAGTCCTGGATCGGATAACATTACAGGTGAATTTAGCAAACATTCAGGTAAGAACTAACACCTCTCCTTCTCAAACTATTCCAAAAACTTAAAGAGAAGACTCCCAAGCTCATTTTACAATGTCAGCATTATCCTAATTCCAAAACCAGACAAAGAAAGAAAATTATAAATCATTATGCCTGATGAACATACATATTAAAACCCTCAACAAAATATTAACAAACTGAATATAGCAATACATTAAGAAGTTCATACACCATGATCAAGCGGGATTTATACTGGGAATGCAAGGTTGGTATAATCCACAAATCAATAAATGTGATACACCACATAAACAAAATGAAGTTATCCTTCATGATCATATCAACAGATGCAGAAAAAGCATTTGATGAAATCTAGCACCCATTTATGATACAAAGTCTAAGCAAAGTGAGAATGGAGGGACTACACCTCAATTTAATAACGGCCACATGCGACAAAATCACAGCCAACATCATACTCAATGGGCAAAAATTAGAAGCATTCCCCTTTAAAATCGGGAACAAGACAGGGATGCCTGCTTTCACCTCTCTTATTCAACGTAGTACTGAAAGGATTTTGCAGTGTTTTGAACAGTGGAAGAAACGCTGGGAGAACTGTGTGAGGTCCCCAGGTGCCTACTTTGAAGGGGACTGAGGCATCCTTGTCCTATGTATAATGTTTCTTATATCTTGTTAACTTCTTCAATAAATGTCTCTAATTTAACATTACATGGCTGGACACTTTCTGGACAGACCCCATACATCATCTCATTTCATGCTCCAAACAACCATGAACGGTAGGTATTGTTATCTGCATTTTACAGACAAAGAAAGTGAAACTTAGTGAAGTTCGGTTCCCCATGATCATATATATACTAAGTAGCAAAATCAAGATTTGATCGCAGGTATATCTGACACCCAAATCTGTGCTTATTTGCTACTGATACAATGTTCTTAACAGTACAGTAGAGATTAAAATTTATGAGGTACTGTATTAGTTTCCTAGAACTGTCATAACAAATTACCACAATCTGAGTGGCTTTAAAAAAAAACCAGAAATTTATTCTCTTACAGTGCTTGAGGCTAGAAGTTGGAAATTAAGGTGTAGGCAAGGTCATGCTCTCTTGGAATGCTCCAGGGGAGGACCCTTCCTTGCCTCTTCTTAGCTTCTGGTGGTTCCTGAAAATTCTTCTTGTTCTTTGGTTTGTGGCAGCATAACTCTAAACTCTGCCTCTGTTTTCACATGGCCATCTTCTCTCTGTATCTGTCCATGTATCCTATAAGGATGCCAGTAATAGGGCCCACAAAATCCAGTACGATTTCAACTTATCTTAATTACACCTACAAAGACCTTATTTCCAAATTAAGCCACATTCACAGGTTTCAGGTGGACACTAATTTTGGAGAGACATTCTTCAACCCAGTAGAGGAACCACTGAGCAGACAAAAAATGGGGTGGGGGGAGGACAGGGAACTTTTACAGTATGTTTTAACTACGGTTTTCTTGAGCTGTGGAGACAATAAATGGTTATGTGTTTGAGGCTTTCATTTCTTTGTCCCTTATATCTTCTTTGCATATGCCAAACAATGTTCCTGCTGGCAGTCATATGCTATACTGCATCTTTCATAGTGCAGTGTAATTTGAAACAAGTCACAAGAGAGGTACAGGGTTAACAGAGACCTCAAATAGTCATTAGGCCTACTAGTGTGCTTCTAGGTAAGGCTTACTGATTTATGCCAGGTAGTTGCGTGTCTCATACTTTCTGAAAAGGACATTCCACAGCATCTCCTAGTAAGCTGCCTTAGTGTTCAGAAGTTCTTTACAGGTCTAACTTTCAACCTCCTGGTCAATATTGAATCTAATTTTAGTTTATTAATTCCACTGTCTTTGAGAATCCTGACACATAAAAAAATGTTATGTGAGATTGTTAATACTTAACATTTACAGAGCAGTTTATTTTACTGCTGTACACATTTACTCTCTCTAGTTTAAAAGAAATCAGATGTTATTAAGCTAGCATCATTTTACAGAATTTGAAGTTCATGGAAGCGGAGTTACTTACCAAAGATAACAGAGTTAATAAATCGTAAAGCTGGAACACCAACCCAGATATTCTGTCTCTAAATCCTGCATTTTGTCCCATGTTGTCCCAATGTAGAAGAAGCAAAATTTAATCTTATTTTTTATTTTACTGTATTGATAAATTCAACAGCTATCAGGTGGAAAGTGCTTTGGGAATCGCAGAATTCTAGAGCCAAAAGGTACCTTAAAATCATACACTGTGGCAACATAATCTCCTAAAGAGCTCAAATTCTGTAACTAGCCTGATGCTACCAGAAATGCTTTGAACTCAGTGGAGTTTACAAATGGCAATCTATACTGGTGTGATTGAGTTACTCATAAGATGCAACACATGAAGATATAGTACTTTGAACACTGGAAAAAAGAGTAAATGAGCATCAGGTTTGAGGATGAAGCTCAAGTAAGCAAATAAGGGAGTTGTAGATTGAAAAGTAAAAGAGAAGTGCAGGTTTGCTTAAGAGCATGGAATTTGAAGTGAGAGAGTTCTGGGTTTAAATGCTACTATTTACTAGTTAGATTACCTGGGATGTTATTCAACCTCTCTATGCTTTAGTTTCCTTCTCAATAAAATGGACGGAAGTGTGTCTACATCATTGTGTTGATGTAAATATTGGAAGAATATGTGTGTGTGTGTGTGTGTGTGTGTATTTTATATATATATATATATATAATCTTACCAGGATACCTGGCACAATAAATTATAGTTTTCAATAATAATAACAATATTATTATTATTCCTATTATGGTAGAACAACATCTAAACCCCCACCTAAGTTATTTTAAAAGTTTATTGCAGAAAATATTTATTTTATATATGATTTCTTACTTTAAGTACCATACATAAGAATAAGAGGCAACTCAAGACTTACTCTAAGGTGCTTTACTTACCACTGTTTTGCTTTACATGCATTAAGTCATTAAATTTTCACAACTTTATGAACTAGGTAGTGTTAATTGTTCTATTTTACATGTGAATAAGATGAGTGAAAGGAGGGTACAATAATTTACTAAGAAGTATTGAAGGCAGGATTTGAATTTAGACAGTTCAGCTCCAGAACTCATACTTTTAACTATTATGACCTACTATCTTCCCACGACTCTGTGGCCTCTATAGCCAATGCCTCTGTTGAATGAATAATAGCAAACCGGAGCTCTAAACAGCACAATATGAATGCTTTGTAGTTAATGAACTACAATAATACCCGTAAAATGAGAATTAAAAGTGACTATATAAAGTAGCTACATAAATACTTATGATTATACCTGAAAAAATAATGTAAAGCTAAAGGCTTGTTAAAACTCATGCTTGGCTTACACACTTTTTAATGGAAAATACCTCAATCTCATTGGAATGGTAGTATAAATCATAGATAAGGTCAAGATGGGAATGAGAAATGGACAGGAATACAATAAATACATAGGAACTGTGACAGTAAAAGACTTAGAAGCTCTCTGTGGAGCCCTTACTCCATGCCTTGAAGTGGGGGTGAATTGGGTAAAAAGGCAAGGTACCTATGAAAACAAAGTACTATGGCCAACAGAGTGGTTATCTGTGCTCTTCGCTGTCATAAATCTTGGTTACTTCCAATTCTTGTCCTATAGCCAAAGGGGCCACAGAAAATATGTTCTGATCTACCTCTGGGCAAGTTTCCTGAAAACCATCATCTTTAATTTCCACTCACCTCAGTGTATTCCTGGAAAAGTTGCTCAAATTATAGGCTTTTATGTAATTAATTCACTTTTAGATAGAAAAGGAGACACAGTGTTGTCAATACAATCCATAACACCCTCTTACCTTTTTCTGCTGAGCTCAAAACAGTGACTGTGAAAAGAGAGAAAAAGGACAAAATTAGTGGTATTTAAAAAATATCATTTTTCTAATCCATTTTTCCATAGCACTATTTTTAATCAAGTTTGTCAATGGTACTTTAGGAAATCATCGGCCTGCTGAGATAAGGGAAGGGAAGGGTTAAATTTCATCCTTTGTTATCTTCTTTATCTTAAACCTTGAGTAATTAAGAATTGGTACTCATTAAACAAATACAGGTATAGCCTGATTTAAAATAAAATAGCAAATGGAAACACTTAAAACTTAAGAATTTAAAAGCTGATAAATTAGGAGATGACTTTGCATTTCTCCAAACTATTCACTATAGAACATCTTTAAATACCAAGCAACTTTTGTATATTTATAGGTAACATAGTGTAGAGATTGCATGCTGGCTCTTAAGTCAAACTGTCTCAGTGAGAAGCCCAATCACACTATTTGTGACCTAGTGCAATCCTTAACTTTCCTAACAGTACCTACTTCACAAGGTTACGTGACATTTAAAATGAGTTAATGCATGGAAATTCTGTTTAACATAGTATCTGACACAAGGCAAGTATTTAATGAATATTAATTGCTATTATATTTGAACTAAGATTTCACAGAATATCAGAAATGAGAGAGAATTTAGGGTTTATCTCATTTATCTGTGTCATTTTAAAGATGGGAAAAATGAATTAGAGTAGTATCAACTAATTTGCTCAAGGTCATACAACAAGTTAGTGGTAGAGTTGGGATTAGATTCCAGCCTCGTAGACTTTTTCCATGTGCTGTGTCTACCTTTCACGATCATTTCTTCCTGGCATATTGTGATATATACAAAACTTTCATTCAGAATGTCATTTGTCCAAAGTGAGGCCTACTTGTCTTCACTCACCAACAAACATCTGTGTACACTTGTACTAGGTGCTAAGGTAAGGTGAAATTATAAAGCATGGCTATCAATCATGAAAGGCTATTAAATTAAGATAGTTTGGTTACACAATGATAAATACTTAAAGGCCAGAAAAAATGGGGTTAAAAATAAACAGGGAATTTAACTGTATTGTAGAAGCTATTTCCTTGGATACTTCATCAGTCATACTTCCTGTTTTTCTTCATTTGCAGGTCTATTTTTTTTGAGTCTTTAAACATTCTTCTTTTAATGATCATTTGAATGGACTTTGTCAAACTTGTTCCATTTTTTTGGTCTGTGCTACAAATCTGACAATATAGTGTCCTTTTTCCCTAATATATCTACCTGGAGATTGACAGCAATTACTTTTTTGTTTCCAGTTAATGAATTTTGTTTAAAAGTGAAGAAAAGAAGCACATACACAACTTAGACAATAAAAATAGAAGTGGAAACAAGAAACCTTGATGGGTTAACCTGGAAACTCATGACTTTTACACATACATGTTACATGACTACATCAATTCCACCAGACCCTGAATTGGGTTAATAACAGCTCTTTCAAAAGGAGTGAGAGAGAGAGAAGAGTAGTTTGGAGATCATCTTAATAAAGAGCAGCTGACAGTCTTCTGGTTGTTGACCAGGTGCAGGTGCAGGGAGAGTAGTGCACCTGCAGAGGGCATGGAAATTCTATGCCCCTTCCTACTACCTTGCCCTCTGCATCTCTTTGTTTGGCTATTCCTGAGTTAAACCCTTTTATAATAAATCAGTAATCTTGTTCAGCATAACACCTGGCATATATAAGCCTTTTAATAAATAACAGCTGAATAGATGAATGAATCATATTAAAGATGTCAAAAAAAGTTCCAGTATCCTCTTTGGTACAACATTATAATTAGAAACCACATTTCTAATCAAGGTTTTAATATTAAATAGTCAATAAGATCAATGTCAGATTGTAAAAGCAGAGACAGCGCAGTGGTACATTCTTGTTTTTATTTAATAAGTCTACTGAATCAACAGCAATCGAGATTCAAATACAACAGGAGGGTTCACATAAGAGATACTCCTGGATCACCTGGATCAGAAAATAAGGGAGACTATGCCAATGAGCCCCTACTACATAAGACCACTGTGCAAGGACTGGGAGATGTAGCAGATCTATCTAATACATAAAAATAAATACAGGGGAGCAGCCAAGATGGGAAGACAAAGACTCATATCCCAAATGAAAGAACACAAGAAATTTTTAGAAAAATCACTAAAAGAAATGGAGGCAAGCCATCTACCAGATACAGAGTTCAAAACAATAGTTCTAAGGATGCTCAAAGAATTTAGTGAGAACTTCAACAGCATAAAAATGACATGGAAACCATAAAAAATGACAAGTCAGAAATGAAGTATACAATGCCTGAAATAAAGAAGACATTAGAAAGAATAAGAACAGATTAAATGAAGCAGGGGATCAAATCAGTGATTTGGAAGACGAAGTAGGAGAAAACACCCAATCAGCACAGCAAAAAGAAAAAAACAATTTTATTTTTTCAAATATTTTATTTATTTATTTTTAGAGAGAGGGGAAGGAAAGGAGAAAAAGGAGAAAAACGTCAATGTGTGGTTGCCTCTTGAACGCCCCCAACTGGGGACCTGGCCAGCAACCCAGGCATGTACCCTGACTGGGAATTGAACTGGCAAACTTTTGATTCTCAGGTCCGTGCTCAATCCACTGAGTTACACCAGCCAGTGCAGATATACTAAGGGGGGCATAAGGGGACTAAATGGTAAGGGAAAAAATACAATAAAGATTAAATCAAAAGAAAAGAAAACTTCCCCAACGTGGTAAATAAAAAAGACACACAATTCCAGGAACCACATAGAGTCCCAAAGAAGATGAACCCAAAGAAGCTCACATCAAGATACATAATAATTACAATGACAAAGGTAAAGACAAAGAGAGAATCTCAAAAGCAGTGAGAGAAAAGCACTTAGTTACCTGCAGGAGTCCTGCATAAGTCTGTCACCTGATTTCTCAGCAGAAAATATTGGCCAAAATTTAATACAACTAAGACTACTCTACCCAGGAAGGCTATCATTTAAAACTGAAGGAGAAATACCATCCCAGACAATAAAAAAACTAAAAGAGTTAATCACCAACAAATCAGAATTGCAAAAAAATGTTAAAGGGACTTCTATTAGAAAAAGAAAGAAATTTTGGTGGTGAACATGCAATGCAATATACAGATAATGTATTATAGAATTATACAACTGACATAATTTTATTAACATCACCACAATAAATTCAATAAAAAGGTAAAAGAATAATAATAATTAAATGTTAATATAAAAAGAAGAAAATAGAAACATAGTTATAAAGAATGAAATGGCAATAAATACATGCATATTGGGAGCATTTGAGATCTTGCTCCCTGGCATATGTCCTCAGTTTGGCTCAAATAAACTCTTATAAAAGACTTCTGAGACTTCCAGTCAAGATGAGACATAAGTAAACACGGCTTGCCTCCTTGCACAACCACATCAAAATTTCAATTAAGATATATAACAGCCATCACTCAGAACCATCAGAATTCAAGTTGAATGGAAGTCTAATAACTATGGAATTAACAAAATCACATCCATCCAGACTGGTAGGAGGGCAGAGATGCAGAATGAGCTGGTCCCACAACCACGTATGGTAGATAAAAATTCGGGAGGGATATCTTGGGAGTGAAGAGCCCCTGCTCCACACCATGAACCCCAGCACAGGGTTCCAGTGCCAGGAAAGTAAGTCCCCATAGCTTCTGGCCGCAAAAACCAGCAGGGACTGAGCTGGTAGAAGAAACTCCTGGAGTCCCAAGCAGTTCTCCTTAAACACACACACATGGACTTACTCAGACTCATTTCCTCTGAGCTCCAGCACCAGGGTAACAGCTTGAAGGACACCAGTGGCATACAGAGAAGAACTGAAGTGTCCAGCATCAAGGCAGGAGCTAGGGGACAACTTTTTCCCAGACAGAAAGGCAAGCAGAGGCCACTGTCCCTTTTCTGAGCCTTTCTGCCCACAGAGCCACAGAACCAGCAGGCAGGTGCCATATCTGAGACACTATCAACCTAGCTAACACTGTTTGCTCCACCCTGGTGATGCCCTGAGATTCCACCCCACTCAACTTATGGGCCTACCCAAACCATTAACTGTGAGCTTTGCATATGAATGGCTAGTCTTGGCTCACACTTCACAACTTCCTAAATCCTCTCAAACAAGCAACAGCCAGCCTCAGCGAGCCCCCCAGCCCCCACACCTCTTAAGTGGCCCCAGACCCGGCACTAGCAGCAGCCAGCCTAGACTCACAGTTTGGCGTCGCCTGGGAACCTCCAAGCCCAGTACAAACAGCAGCCATCTCAGATTGCTATGTAGATCATGCAGGTGGCCACAGGTAGAACACAGGTGGGGGCTGCCTTTGGCCTGCACCACCTGGGAAACCCCAGAGCCTGTGCACCCAGTAGACAGCTACAGACCATGTCACAGCACCACCACCCTGCCCCTGCACAGCTGATCCTCCATGGAAGCAAGGTTGGTGGTCAGCAGTCATAGTCAGTCCTTGCACCTGAATGGCCTGGGTAAATCCCTCCCATTGACACCTCCCTTGGTGCCAACAGCAACCAAGGCTCAACTACAAGAGGAGGGGGTCATCAGCCCACATGGAGGGCACACCTAGAGTACCCATCTTGGCTCATAGGGGAGGCTGTGCCACTGGATCCCACAGGACAATTACTACATTAGGCCATGTTACCAAGACAGGGAGTCATAGCAGCTCTACCTAACACATAGAAACAAACACAGGGAGCTTACTAAAACGAGGACAGAAAGAAACACGGCCTGAATGAAAGAACAGATCAAGACTCCAGAAAAAGAACTAAACAAAATGGAGATAAACAATCTATCGACTGCAGAGCTCAAAACACTGGTTATAAGGATGCTCAAGGAACTCAGTGAGGACCTCAACAGCATAGAAAAGACCCAGTCAGAAATGAAGGATACACTAATTGAAATAAAGAACAATTTACAAGGAAACAACAGTAGAGTGGAATAAGCCAAGAATCAAATCAATGACTTAAAATATAAGGAAGCAGAAAAAATCAATCAGAGCAACAGGAAGAAAAAGGAATTCAGAAAAATGAGCATAGTGTAAGCAGCCTCTGGGACAACTTCAAATGTACCAACTTTCACATCATAGGGGTGCCAGAAGGAGAAGAAAAAGAGCAAGAAATAGGAAATCTATTTGAAAAAATAATGAAAAAAAAAACCCTTCCCTAATTTGGTGAAGCAAATAGACATGCAAGTCTAGGAAGCACATAGAGTCCCAAACTAGATGGATGCAAAAAGGCCCACTCCAAGCAATATCTTAATTAATTAAAATGGCAAAGATTAAAGATGAAGAGAGAATCTGAAAAGTAGCAAGGAAAATGAGACAGTTACCTACAGGGGAGTTCCCATCAGACTGTCAGCTGATTTCTCAAAAGAAACTTTGCAGGCTAGAAGGGACTGACAAGAAGTATTAAGTCAGGAAAAGCAGGGATGTACAGCCAAGATGACTCTATCCAGAAAAGCTGTCATTGAGAATGGAAGGGCAGATAAAGTGCTTCCCAGACAAGGAAAAACTGAAGGAGTTCATCATCATCAAATCATTATTATGTGAAATGTTAAAGGGACTTATTTAAGAAAAAGAAGATCAAAACTATGAACATTAAAATGTCAAAAAATTCACAACTATCAATAATTAATTAGACAGGGGACTTGACTTTTATGTCCTTTAACTCATGATATCTGTAAGGAGTCAATAAGTTTAAGGGAAAATATTTTCTTGCAAACTTATCTGTTGGAAGTTACAGAATTCTTTAAAAACAAAGAGGGCCTTTATTCTAAAGCATTGTGGCACTTATCTTGGTAGTTTGGCCTTTCCTTTATTTTTCTAATATTGCCCTTTTTTGTTACTAAAGTAAGAAACTAAGAATACTTCAGTTATATTTACAAAGAAAATGTTATAGTCATACTAAACTTTTACAAAATGAATCTTTAAGCATGAATCTCTTGGTTATTCTGTTTTTTTTTTTTTTATCTCAAAATGGATACTGTTAGTCACCAAAAAATAGCAGAGTAGAGAATTACAGGTTTTTCTGGTTTTTTTTTTTTTCCCCAAAAGGACAGAGTGGCAAAAACTGTCAGAATCAACTTTTGCAGAACTGTGGAATCTGGTAAAAAAAATGTCCAATAATTAGGGAAGAGTTGGTGAAAAAAGAGCTATTGCTTTTTCATAAGAGAATACTGCAATATGGTAAACTGAGTGTCTACCATCCTCCACACCCAAGATCTGGAGAGTCCGTGAGAATGGCTTCATACAGGTTACCAGTGCTCAGAGAGAGAATACATAATACAATTCTCAAATTGTGGTTGTGAGTCTTGCCTCCCTGGTGTCTCCCTGAAAAACCAACACAAAGGCTTTCCTATGTTTTGTCTGTCAGAGCATTCCCAGGCTTGAGGCACCTTCTTGGGTGGCTTTTGCCGAAAGCATTTTTAAGCACAGGTATTGACCTCAGCAGCCTCCATGGAGCACAGGACAACACGAGGCAGGCAACTGACAGAATAAAAAGCTTGGGAAGGAAGGCATTGAAAAGGGGACTGGCGGGGAAGTAAGTGTTTAAAAGCTACCATGTGTACCATGGCATTGGGAAGGAAACATACACTGAGAGGGTGGGATGCATGGTCCAAAATGGCTGAGAACACTCTAAGCTTTTACCTCTAACTGACTTTCAGCCACTGGTGAGCAGGGGGTAAATGCTAAGGCAGTCTAAATGGCTTAGACGAAGTTGAAGGAGTGCCCCCTACACAGAGCTAATCTGCAAAGGCTGGGAGAATATTTTTCTTCTTTTCTATTTCTTATATGACTCCAGACATTTATGAAATCTTTATCAAATGACTGACCAAAAGCTTAAGGAACACAGACTTTAGGGAGCACATGTACCAGAAAACAGTTTTTAATACAGAAAAATCACTGAACAAGCAAACAGCAACTCACAACAGGCAGCAAAAACAACCCCCCAGCAGGGAGAATCTGATTTCTATTTATATAGATAAATATACAAGTTCATAGTATTGTATATTTGGTTTTCCACTCTTATTTACTATATGATTTTTTAAAAATGCATAAAATGGCAATGATAGATCTATATTAATAGGCACACAATGTATAAAGATGCAGTTCACGACAATAACAACATAAAGTGGGGAATGGAGCTGTAAAGAAGCAGAGTTTTGTATACTATTAAAATAAGCTGCCATTAATTCAAATTTCATTATTATAAAGTTAACATGTTAATTGTAATACAGAGAATAAGCACTACAAAATAACTGAAAATATATAAAATGAAAGGAAAGCAAAATGGGTACATTAAAATAAATTAATCAAATAATAATTCAGCACAAACAATGAGCTATCACTACACATATATTAGGATGGCAAAACTCCAAAACACTTAAAACACCAAGTGCTGATAAGTATGTGGAGTAACAGGAACTCTTATTCATTGCTGGTAAGAATGCAAAATGGTATGGCCACTTTGGAAGACAGTTTTTCAAAGATAACCATGTAAACCGTAACCAAAAGAGAGCTAGGGTGGCTATAAGACATGATAAACTTTAAGTTAAAACTGATACAGGAGACAATGGAGGATATTATTTATATATTAATAAAGGGGCCAATCCATCAAGGTAACATACCAATTATAAATGAATACACACCTAACAACAAAGTTCTAAAATGCATGAAGCAAACTTTGATAGAATTGAAGGGAGATGTAAATAGTATTAAAACATTAGCTGGAAGGCCCTGACTGGTGTGGCTCAATGGATTGAGTGCTGGCCTGTGAACCAAAGGGTTGCCGGTTCGATTCCCAGTCAGGGCACATGCCTGAGTTGTGGGCCAGGTCCCCAGTTGGGGGCGCTCAGAGGCAACCACACACTGATGTTTCTCTCCATCTCTTTCTCCCTCCCTTCCCTTCTATCTAAAAATAAATAAATAAATCTTTAAAAAAAGATTGAATCAGTAATCAAAAACCTCCCAACAAAGCAAAGTCAAGACCAGATGCTTTCACTAGTGAATTGTACCAAATATTTAAAGAATGGACACTAACCCTTTTCAAACTCTTACAAAAATTTGAAGATGAAAGAACACTTTCTAAGTCATTATATGAAGCCAGCATTATCCTGATACTCAAGCTAAATAAAGAAATCACAAAAAAGAAAACTACATACAAATATCTCTTACGAAGATAGGTGCAAACCTACTTAATTACTGGCAAGTCAAATTCAGCAGCATGTTCAAGGATTATACATTGTGATCAAGTGAGATGGGTCCAAGAAATCTAAGCATAGTTCAACATATGAAAATCAATCATGTAAGGCATTACATTAATAGAATAAAAAAAACCCCACATGATAATCTCAATTGATGCTAGAAAAGCATTTGACAATATTATACATACACTTTCATGAAAAATTCTGAAAAAACTAAAAATAGAAGAGAAGTTCCACAACTTGATAAGGGCATTTATGGAAAATCCATAGCTACTCAGATAGGAAGCAAAGTTGGGATGCCTGTTTTCACCACTTCTATTCAACTGGATGTTCTAACCAGTGCAATTAGGCAAGGCAAAAAAGCATCCAGATTGGAGAGAAGTAAAATTATCTTTATTTTCAGATGATATGATCTCATGTATAAATAATTCTAAAGAGTCCACCAAAACATCTGTCAGAACCTAATGAACAAATTCACCAAAGTTGCAAAACACAGGATCAGCACTCCATATCAGTTTTTATTTCTATGTACAAGCAATGAAAAATCAGAACAAGAAATTACGAAAACTATTCCATTTATAATAGCATCAAAAAGAATAAAATATTAGGAATAAATTTAACGAAACAGACTCAAGACTTACACACTTAAAATTCCAGAATACTGCCCTGGTTGGGTGGCCCAGGTCGTTGGAGCATTGTCCCATACAACAAAGGGTTGTGGGTTCAATCCCCAGGCAAGACACATACCCAGGTTGTCAGTTGGATCCCCAGTCAGGGTGTATATGGGAGATAGTGGCTGATCAATGTTTCTCTCTCACATTAATTTTTTTTCTCTCTCTCTCCTCCTCTTTTTCTGTAAAATCAAGAAGCATATCCTTGGGTAATGATTTAAAACTATAAAAGAACTAATGAACAAAATAAACTAATGAGGAAAAATGTAACCATAGACATAGAAACATGGGACAGACTGATAGCTGTAGGAGGGGAGGTGGGACTAATGGTGGAAGGAAAGGGAAGAAAACTAGTCAAAGGACCTGTATGAATGACTCATGGACACAGACAATCCATGGGAAAGGACTGACTGTGGTCAAGAGGGGTGGGCTGGGTAGAGGGGGCAAAAGGAAAAAAACTAGGGTAACTAATAGAATAAATAATAAATAAATAAGGACAAAAGGAAAAAAATACATATAAAATAAAATAAAGTTCCCAAATACTGCTGAAAGTAATTAAACACCTAAATAAATGAAAAGATACCCCATGTTAAAAGGCTTGGAAAACTTGATATTGTTAAGATGACAATTCTCTCCAAAACAATATACAAATTCAGTACAATCAAAATTTCACCGACCATTTTGCAGAAGTGGAAAGCTCATCCTAAAATTCATGTGGAATTGCAAGATACCGTAAGCAAAACAGTCTTGTGTGTGTGTGTGTGTACATGCCATTTCAAAACAGTCTTAATGAAGGAAAATAAAGTTGTAAAAATCACAGTTCTTGATTTCAAAATTTATTACAAAGGTACAGTACTCAACACTGTGATACTTGCTGAAAGACAGACAACAGATCAATGGGCAGATTTAAGAGATCAGAAATAAATCCATATACCTATAGTCAATTGATCTTTGACAATCATGTCAGAACTATTTAATGGAGAAAGCATAGCCTCTTCCACAAATGATACTGGAACAACTGCATAGCCACATCCAAAAGAATGAAGTTGGACTCATACCTCATGCCATATACAAAAATTGACTCAATAGATCAAAGACTCAAATGTAAGAGCTAATGCTATACAACTTTTAGGAGAAAACACAGGGATAACTCTCTATGACCTTGCATTTGGCAATGGATTCTTAGACATGCACCCAAAGCATAGGTTACAAAAAAGATATAGATAAACTGAATTTTATCAAAATTAGAAATTATGCATGCATCAAGCAATACTATCAAAAGAGTGTGAAGGCAACTCATGGAATAGGAGAAAGTATTTGTAAATTATCTGATAGGAGTCAAGTATTAAGAATATACAAAGAAATCTTACTATTCAAAAACAAAAAGACAGATAACTCCATTTTTAAAGGGCAAAGAACCTGAATAGGCATTTCTTAAAAGAAGATATACAAATGGTCAGCACCACTAATTATCAGGGAAACACAAATAAAAATCACAAGGTGCTCCACAACTGCTATGATATCTGTAATAAAAATGGAAAACAACAAGTGTTAGTGAGGATTTGGAGAAATTAGAACCCTCCTATATCACGGATAGGAATGTCAAATTGTGTAACTACTGTGGAAATTATTTTGGAGAGTTCTTAAAAAGTTTAACATAGAATACAGCCAGGCAATTTCCACCCGCTCCCTGATATTTACTCAAAAGAATTGAAAACAAGTATTCAAACAAATATTTGTTCATAGCAGCACTGCTCAAAATAGACAAAAGGTGGAAACAATAATCCAAATGTCTATCAACTAATGAATTGGTAAAGTAATGTATGTACATAAAATAGGATATTATTCAGCCATAAAAATGAATGAAGTACTGTTAGATACTACAATGTGGATGGACCTTAAAAATATTACACTAATTGAAACAATCCAGACACAAATGCACACACACAGAGTGGGGCAAAAGGAGGTTCATAGGTGTGAATATGCAGAACACAGAGTTTATTCTTGTATTATTTATTAAGTATTATATTATTTTCCATATGAACTATTGTAAACCTAGTTTTGCCCCACTTTGTGTTGTATGATGCCATTCATGAGAAACATCTAGAGTAGGTATATCCATGGTGACAAAACACAGATTAGTGATTGGTAGACACTGGGGGCAGAAGGAAATGGGGAGTTACTGTTTAATGACAATGAGGTTTCCTTTTGGAGTGATTAAATGTTTTGAAACTAGATATTAGTTATGGTGCACAACATTGTGAATATACTGAAGGTCACTGAATTGAACACTTTGAAATCAGTTAATTTTCTCTTGAGAATTTTACCTAAAAAAAGTGAATTTCTAACTTTTCTCCCTGCCTAAAAGTCTAAGCTGCTTATTTTCTTGAGCCAAGCAGAATCCCTTATATCCTCATTAATAATAGTAACAAATTATTCGGTAGGGAGGTGGGGAGGGCTGGGGGGTAGGCTGGGATGGGGGTAAAGAATAGAAAACTGTACTTGAACAACAATTAAAATAAAAAAATAGTAACAAGTTACTATTTAATAAGCTCACACAATGTGTCATCAAATGTGATGCAGGTTTTTCACATACTACATTACTTATAATCTCACAATAACAATGTTATAATGGCATATAGTAGATGCTAAGCAAGTTCTGCGGTATGAATGAACAAGCATACAATTAAGGTTTATGTGAGGCTGAGAATGTTCTTAACTTTCTGCAGGTCTCGTAGTTAGTAAATGGCAGAATTCACACTCTAAGACAAAAATACCCCCTTTTTTGGCTTCAGCTCTAACGGCACATTAGAGAGGAAGACATCAAGTTCTATTTCTGGAAAGAAGTCCTTAATATTACTTTTTGAAATATATTGAAACTCAAATCTGTTAGTTTGGTTGTGTTTCTTTTATATCAGGCAGTCTTGACATCCAATTGCCCATTAACTTACTAAACATGTGACTAAGAAAATGTAATGTCATCTTTCTGAAATCCAGGTCTTTCATTTGTTAAAACTTGTAAAATGTTAAAATGACAGGCAGGATAGACTGGTGGAGCCAGATTTGGAAGTGAAGGCTACCTTGCTCTCTTGTGTTTTAAATAATAGTAACTGGTGCAAAATGTTAAGAAAACATTGTTCAGGCCAAATAACATACATTTGGCCTGTGAGTCATAAGTGTTGACCTCTGTATTAGTTGAAAGGAGGCACTGTGGTAGTTAACACATAAACTGTTTGCATTGCTTCTAACTTAGTCTTTACCTCATTTTGCTCATCTGTGCCTTAGTTTGCACATTTGTACAGTGGGGACAGTTTGATTATTGTGAGGATTAAATAAGTTAATATAGAGAGAGCAATATATCTACAGTGCTTAGAGTATTGCCTGCCACAGATTAAGCACAATGTTACTGTTAGCCATAATCATATTAATTTTTAAATGATTCCTTTGCAAGGTTCATGTAGGTCAGTATTGAAAAATTCCTGTTACTGTGTAACAGTAGTTACAATATGGCATTGAACTTGGACACAAAGTCCATGCTGTAACAATGGAGCTGAACTTTTAACCCTTCAATTAATCCTTCAACAAAGCAAGATGGTGAGGTCTAAGAATAGAAAAACTTCTAGTCGTTGCACAGCCCACTTAATGAACCCCAATATCATATTTAGACCAAAAAAAAAAAGAACAAAGCCAAAATTTGTACCTGTGAAGGCAACTAATTGCATGCCATTTTAATAATTGTTTCAACAGTTTTCTACAATAAATCTAGGAAGGTGATGAGAAAATTTTTAACTCTGATGCACAAAATTGATTAGAAGCAAATACTGTATTGGAAAAGGTTATCTGCTGCCTCCCTAGTTAATCCCAGTCTACCTGGAATGGACTACTGCTTCGTCAAATACATAAGAGAAAGGAGTTACAAGTGGAATCAGTCCTGGGATTGGAATAAAGCAGGACCCTAACCATAATTTTTAAGGTGAGAGGAATGTGGTAGGAAGAAATAAAGCAGTCTTGGAAGGAATTGGGAGGGAATGTCCAACAGGACAAATGGGAGTCGTGATGTGAGGGGATAGGAAATATCTCGGGAGCTCACACTGAATGAATAGGGAACATCACAGGACACAAGTTTGAGGGTTCTAGAAATGGGATTCTAGTATTAAAGTGACAATAACTATCAGTCGAATGTCAGAGAAGAAATGGGAATTCCTCAGTATGAGACAAGGGGAGATCTCACTGTGAGAAAAGCAAAGGTTATGCTCTTCGGAGACAGGATAAAATAAGGACATTAGCGATAAAGATAAGGGACTCTAGGGTAATCCAGGCGGTGGAATCACAAGATAGGGTCTTGGGGTTTAGGCCTAGAAAAATTGTGGAATTTTGAGTGTATAAAAACAGGATATACTGTGGGAACCATTTTACAGATAAGGAGAAGATGGAATGCTCCCTAGTGCGACAGGACAGAGTACAAGAGGACACCTCGAATTTATAAAAATGGGTGGTGTAATGAAGGGGAGCAAGAAATAAGTTCCCAATGAAAGGGACAGGAAATATTAGAAATTTCAGGGTGAACACATGGTGTTTTTCTTGTTTGAGAAGCCAGTGTACAAGTGCAATCCTAGGGGAAAGTGAGAGAAAAATAATAGGAAGAATCCCAGAGACAGAGGATGGCAAATGTGGGGCTAACTGTGGAAGAGGAGTTGAGAAGGTTCGGAGTAGATTTCAAAAAAAATGAAAGGGTGGATGAACATTAGGAAAGTAGTGGCCTTTGGAAGGAGTATAAGAGAGATTGTGAGAACCCTTGTGGGAGAGTAAAGAGGACACTCTAGTGTGAGAAGACAATGGACAAGGCAGGGCCACAGTGTGATAAAAAGCAAGGTGAGTAGCATGAGGTGTCAGAAAATAATTTGGAGCCTCTAAGGGAAGTACTGAATGCTCCTCAAAGGAGGAAGGCAGGAGACTAAGGGGAACTCTAGTGTGATAAAGTTAGGGGCTCTGGTGTGAGGGGACAAGGTGGAATATATTGTAGGGCTCCCATTTCAGTGGAGAAAATGGAAAAAAAATAGTGAAGCTCACAGGGAAAGTGAATGGACAGTTTACCACTTTGCGAAAGGGTTAATTAACCCTGATGGGGTAGAACAAGGTGTGCTGGGGGGTCCCAATGGGAGAAAATGTGAAGCACTTCAGACAATGTGAGTGGATACGGGGCGGGGGGCGGGGGGGGGGAGGATGAATCCCTGTGTTGGAAAAAGGAGAGCTAGGAAGATAATACAGGAAATACTTTGAGATTCCCACGAAGAGGATTTGGGAAATGTGGCGCTCCTAGTTGAATGCATTGGTGCGATTCATAATGTAAGTAGACAGTTTAAGGATAGGGGATATGCTGTTTCCTCACTTTCGTAGGGCGGGAGACCCCAGAACGAAAACACAAGGCACAAGTGCTTGTCCGGTATGAGAAAAGGGAGCCCTAGTGGGAAGAGCAAGGAATTTCTCGTGAGCAAGGCCAGGAAATAATGTAAGAAACCCTAGGTGAGAAGCGATGGCGACAAGGTGGGACCCTCGTGGGAGGGCGCAAGAAACACTGTGGGAAACCGGCAGCTGGAGGTGGGGGGCTCTCTAGGGAAGTAAAGAAAAGCCGCAGTGTGAGGGCGAGGAGCACGGGGAACACCGCCGTGAAGGGTAGGGCAGACGGCAATGCTGGAGCACAATTTCCCTACCTTACGTGCCCAGCTCCACTTACCCAGGCAGAGTTCAAAGACGTAGGCATAATAAGACCAGAGCACGACGAGGACGATAACAAGCACTGGCACCCAAGAAAGTACCCGGCGGCAGCACCGCAGCGCCGCGGACAGAGCCATCTTCCAGCCCCGCCGCATCTTCAGCTCGAAGATCGACCGAGCAGGCCTGCCGGCGCTGGGTCGGAACTGTTGGGGCCGCAGCTGGGAGGCGGGAAGGCGCGTTGCGCGGCGCTCCACTGCCTACCCTGGCTGGAGCCTTCTCACCCAGCTACCACCACCTGTGGGGCTGCAGGGCCGAGTGCGCCCTGGCTGGCTCAATAAGCATGAGTCACGGCGAATAGGAACTGGCCGTTTGGGAGCGGAAGGTGATCCCGTCAGGCAGCCGAGCCTGGGCACGCTCAGAGAGAGAACCGGCCCTCCCCTTTTCTCCTCTCCCACCCACTTGCTACATACAGCGCTAGATGCAGGGCTAGACCTCTGCAAAACTGTGAAGCAGAAGAAATTTGGTCTGCCCCTCTGCTCTTACTGCTCTGAGTCCACGATCATCTCCTCTCCGAGCTCTGTTTCCTTCTCTATCTCTTTGCACTCTGACCCCAACACACACGACAACACATACGCACATTGTCAAAGATGCACCTTAACATCTCAGGACTTAAAGGTCACTCAGCTTCATCCTCCCACTGTTGCTTGAACAATATGCTTAACACGTAATGCTGCAGTCCCTGCTTGAGTGAGTCCATTGACGGGGCGCTTCCTCCTTCCTTCTCTTCTTCCCTTCCCCCTGAGTTAGATTAGTCCATTTTTCAGAAGAAGTAAACATATTGATATAGAAAAAACGAATGGGGAAGATATTAATTCTGTGACGGGGCAGGAAAGGCTACAAAAGTACTGATATTTAAGCTGAGCTTTAATAATTATTAAGAGTGTGCCAGGCAGATGAGAATGGAAGGAGCTTCAAACAGAGCAAACAGCATTTGCAAGGGTACGAAGTAATAAAAATCTAATATGTTCGAGGGATACCTAGTATGGCTTGAGAAGAGGCTGTGTGGAGAGAAGAGCCTGGTTGTAAGACTGAGAATATAGACTGAGGGCAGGGTTTGAAGGCCTTTATGTGTCCGCCCACACAGGGTGTGTGCACAAATCTTGTAAAACAGATTATGAACAGCCATTAAACATTTGAAGACCATGGAATTACATTATCAGAGACGTATTTTTGTAAAACAACTGGCAGAATTTCAGAGAGGAGGATGGCCTGAAAGCAGGGAGACCAATTAGGGAAGCAAATGAATTCAACAAATGTTTTTGCAGTGGTTGCTTTGTGTTAGGCTGAATTTAGTAGAAAAGGAAGGACAAAACGGAGGCCCTATCACCAAGAAGCTCACGTTCTCGTTCTCATCGCTGCAATAGTTGTTCAGTGACACAAGTGCAAGTGCAAAAATAGAAGTATAGCAAGCTTTTGACATTTATGGATTTCATACTCACTGTTTAATGATTTTCAAAGGTCTATGATAGGAAGAAATTTGCAATTTGCTGAGACCCATCATTGATTCATATTCTGTATGAGTGCAGTGTGGGAACAAGGATTTCAACAAGGTTTTCAGTATTCTTTATTCACGGTTATATACACAGTAAATTTCTGGAAGGTAGAAGACCTTTTTTTTTTTTTAGATTAAGTTAACTTCATGGTTGTATTACTAAATTGATGACATAATGAAATGCAGACTCATTACAGTTCTAATATTTTAATAGCCCAATTAATTATCTGAGCCCTAAGGTACTGACATGGATAATTAAATATGGTTTTTCAGCTTTATCAAGATATGATTGACAAATAAAAACTGTATATAATTAAAATGTACAGCATGATGATTTGCTATATATATACTGCAATGTTTATGTGAAGTGATTACCACAATCAAGCTGGTTAACACATCCACCACCTCACAGAGTTACCATTTTTTGGCAATTTTTATTAAGATATATTTGACATGCAACATTGAGCAAGTTTAAGGTGAGAATATGTTGTTTTGATACATTTATAATTGCAATACAATTGCCATTGTGGCATTGGCTAAAACTTCTATTATATCACATGATTATAATTTCTTCTGCTGTTGGAAACAAGATCTACTCTCTTAGCAAGTTTAGTGTTTATACTACAGTTTTGTTGTCTATAATCGTTGTACAGTGTATTAGATCGCTTGGACTTATTTATCTACTGGTTGCAGGTACATGTGCTTAAACAACATCTCTCTCATTCTCTCAATCCCTGTTCCCCAGTAGCCATCATTGTACTCCCTGCTTTTAAGATTTCAGTGTTTTCCCTCTGACAGATGTCAGTTTGTTCTCTGAATGTATGTCTCTTTCTACTTTCTTTGGCAGTTTGTTTTGTTCATTAGATTTCACATATAATTGAAATTATAAAGTATTTGTTGTTCTCTGACTGGCTTATTTCCCTTAGAAGACTCTACAGGCCCATGAAGGGATTAAGAAAAAAATCACGGACACAGACAACAGTGTGGTGATTACCAAAGAAAAGGGGGGGTGAGGGGTAGAAGAGGGTAAAGAAGGAGAAATGGTGTGGAAGGAGAGTTGATTTTGGGTGGTGAACACTATACAATGTACAGATGATGTATATAGAATTGTATACCTGAAACCTATATAATTTTATTAATCAATGTAGTCCTGATAAATTCAATAAAAATTTTTAAAGATTTCAGGGTTTTTTTTTTAGATTCCACGTATAAGATATATCGTATAGCATTTGTTTTTCTGTCTGATTTATCTGCCTTAGCATAATATGACCAAGGCACATCCATGTTGTTTCCAATAGCAGGGTTTCCTTCTATTGTGAGCTCACACCATCCAAACTCTACTTCCTTCCGTCACCATATATTTGACCCCCTTTACATTCTTCACGCTTCCTCCATACACCTTCCCTTCTGGGAACCATCATACTGTTGTCTGTATCCATTTGTTTGTTTGTTTTGCTTATTCTTTTGTTGCTTTTGGTTTTATATCCCACGTAAGAGTGAAATCATACAGTTCTTGTCCTCTCTGTCTGACTTATTTCACTTAATAATGCTCTCAAGATCCTTCCATGTTGTCACAAATGGCACTATTTCATCTTTTTATGGCTGAGTAGAATTCCACTGTATACATGTACCATGTAGTTTTTCAAACATCGGTCAAATGACACTTTGGTTGTTTCCATATTTCAGCTACTGTGAATAATGCTGCGATGAACATAGGGGTACATTATCTTTACAAATAATGTTACCAAACTTTTCAGGTACATACCCAGAAGAGGGAGTGTTGGTAGCTCTGTTCTTCATTTTTTGAGGAACCTCCATACCGTTTTCCAAAAACGCTACAGCAGTTTACATTCCCACCAGCAGTGAATGAGGGTTCCTTTTTCTCCACAACCTTTCCAACACTTGTTATTTCTTGTCTTTTTGATAATAGCAATTCTAAGAAGTGTGAAGTAGTATCTCATTGTGATTTTCATTTGCATTTCCCTTATACACATTGATGTTGAGCATCTTTTCATATATCTGTTGGCCATTTGTATGTCTTCCTTGGAAAAATCTGTGTTCGGGTTCTCTGCCCATTTTTAATTGAATTGTTTGGTTGTTGTTGTATTCTTTTTTACAATGTATTTTATTGATTATGCTATTACAGTTGTCCCATTTTTCCCCCTTTATTCCCCTCTGCCCTGCACACCCCCTCTCACCCACATCCCCCCCTTTAGTTCATGTCCATGGGTTGTACATATAAGTTCTTTTCCTTCTACATTTCATGCTATTCTTACCGCCTGTCTATTTTCTACCTACCTTTTATTCTACTTATTCCGTGTACCTTTTCCCCCTTTCTCCCCCTCCCATTCCCCCACTGATAACCCTCTATGTGATCTTCATTTCTGTGATTCTGTTCCTGTTCTAGTTATTTGCTTAGGTTTTATTTTTAGGTTTGGTTGTTAATAACTGAGTTTGTTGTCATTTTACTGTTCATATATTTTATTTTCTTTTTCTTAGATAAGTCCCTTTAACCTTTCATATAATAAGGGCTGGGTGATATGAACTCCGTTAAGTTGACTTTACCTGGAAAGCACTTTATCTGCCCTTCTATTATAAATGATAACTTTGCTGGGTAGAGTAATCTTGGATGTAGGTCCTTGACTTTCTTTATGTGTTTTGGATGTTAGCCCTTTGTCAGACGTATTGTTTGCAAATATCCTCTCCCATTTTGCTGGCTGCCTTTTTGTTTTGTTGATGGCTTCTTTTGCTGTGTAGAACCTTTTTAGTTTGAACTAGTACTATTTGTTTAGTTTTGTTTTTACATCCCTTCCCTTTGGCGTCAAGTTCCCAAAAACTCACTCTGACACCAGAGAACCTAAGTTTAGTGCCTATGCTTTCTTCTATGTATTTTATTGTTTCAGGTCTTTATCCCATATTTATATTTATAAATATTTATAATATTTAGTATTTATATTAAATATTAGTTGATATTTATTAGTATATAATATAATATTAATATAATATTAATATAATATATTAAATATTAGTTAATATTTATGTATGGTGTCAGAAGACTAGTTTCATTCTTTTGCATGTGGCTTTTCAATTTTCCCAGCACCATTTATTGAAGAACCTTTTCTTTCTCCATTGTATGTTTGTGGCTCTTTGGACAAAAATTAGTTGCTCACATATGTATGGATTTACTTCTGGGCTCCCAATTCTGTTATAGTGATCTATATTTCTGTTTTTCTGCCAATATCATACTGTTTTGATTACTGTAGCCTTGTATTATGCACATACTTTGAAGTCAGACATTGTGATATTTGTGGCTTTGTCCTTTTTTTTTTTTCCCTCAGGATTGATATAGCTATTCAGGGTCTTTCATGAGTACATACAAATTTGAGAATTTTTTTTCCATTGCTGTGAAAGATGCCATTGGGAGTTTGATATCAAACTAAAATCTGTATCATTAAATCTGTATATTGCTTTAGATAATATGGCCATTTTAACAATGTTAATTCTACCAATACATGAACATGAACTATCTTTACATTTCTTCATGTTTTCTTCAATTTCTTTCAACAATGTCTTTGTAGTTTTCAGTGTATAGGTCCTTCACCTCCTCTGTGAAGTTTACTACTAGAAATTTTAATTTTTGTTGTGGTTGTAAATGGGATTGTTTTCTTCATTTCTTTCTGATGTTTCATTTTTAGTGTATAGTAATGCAATAGATTTTTGCACATTGCTTTGAAGTACTGAAACTTTATTTGTTTATTATTTCTAATATTTTGTGGAGTCTTTAGGGTTTTCTATATAAAGAATCATGTCCTTGCTGAATAATGACAGTATTACTTTCCATTCCATTACTTTGGATGGCTTTTATTTTGTTTTTGCCTAGGTGCTGTGGCTAGGACTTCCTGTACTATGTTAAATAACAGTGGTGAGAGTGAACGTCCTTGTCTTGTTCCTGATCTTTCAAGACAAACTTGCAGTTTTTCACCACTGAGTATGTTAGGTGAGGGTTTGTCATATATGGCCTTCATTGTGCTGAAGTAATCATAAATGGATGTTGTATTTGTCAAATAGCTGCAGGTCAAAACTATAGGCCGCAGATCAAACCAGAGAGGAAGTTATCAATATAGGTAGAAAAGAAATAGTGAAGGCTTAGTGAAAATAGATAAAAGGGATCAGCTTTTAGAGATGCCACTGGAGATAGGTTCCCTAGAATTTGATTGAAGTGTGTGAGTGTGTGTGTGTGTGTGTGTGTGTGTGTGTGTGTATGTTGTGGGGTTGGGGAAGGGGAGGGTCTCCATTCTAACAAAAAAAAGATAGAGGAACATAGTACAAAAACAGGTAGAGGGGAAAATACCCTCATTTTCTTTCATTTATATTTGAAATGATCACTAAGTTCCCTGATGCAGAGAGAGTTCTAGAAATTTTCTCTGAAGCTGGTCTTCCAAGGCCTGTATGTATTAGGTAACATTGCCCCTAGTATCTACATGTCACTATGATAGAAGGAAGATTGTAAAGATTACTTCTTGATCAGGGCTGAAAATGGTATAGACTGATTGCAGAGATTACATTGCCCAGTTTTTCCTTCTTTATTAAAATTGAGCCCTGGCTGGTGTAGCTCAGTGGATTGAATGAGGGCCTGCAAACCAAAGGGTCACCGGTTCGATTCCCAGTCCAGGGCACATGCCTGGGTTGCGGGCCAGGTCCCCAGTAGGGGGTACGCAAGAGGCAACCACACAGTGATGTTTCTTTCCCTCTCTTTCTCCTTCCCTTCCCCTCTATCTAAAATATAAATAAATATTTTTTAAATTGATATTGGTGACCAAATATACTCTCATCAGAAATACATTGGTATAGTCTAGTCATGAAAAGGCCATCAGGGATGGTGGACCTGATGGGTTTTTTTCCTTGTGAGATCACTTCATGTAAGTCTGAAGCATGAAATAGCATAATCCACTTTCAAGAAACTGTCTTAAGTTCTGCTATATCTACATGGTCATGCACTAAGAATAGCACCTTAAGAAGTTTGAGTATCACTTATTATGGGTGGTCATGGGCAGTAACTACTGAATTCAGTACCTGTCCCCCTCAGGCCAGTTGCTTCCTTCCGACTTAGCCCTGTGAAAATGTGGAAGCAGAAAGAATATGACAAGTCAGGATACAACCCTTGCTATGCAAAATACCACCCCTATAATATAAAAGGCTGCATATCAGTCCATTCTCCTTCAGGAGATGAACATAAATGTCAACCATGAGGTTTTACTTTCCACCATGTACACACACTGTGTCAGGTAAGTCCATAGTCTTCCATTATACCCTCTCAGGGGAGACTGGACTATCTTTTGCAATGAGCCTCAAGGAGCCAGGAATGGCAGACAGCCGTGGGCTGGGTATACATTAGGGGGACCAAATTGAAAGTATAAGCAAAAAAGAGTATAATGAGGCAGGTGCTGTGAACTTTGTTTTGTTCTCAGTCATCAATTATTTTGGCATAGTACAATTAGAGTAAGTAGTGACTAGTTGTGATAGTGCCATTATGTTTGTGGCAGATTGACTGTGCTTAAGCACAGATTTTATGGCCTTGTTACCCAAGAGACTGCTGGCTTCTCACTCTGCCTGAATATTTCTTTTTTTTTTAAAGATTTTATTTATTTTATCTTTAGAGGGGAAGGGAAGGAGAGAGGGAGAGAAATATCAATGTGTGGTTGCCTCTCGTGCGTCCCCTGCCAGGAACTGGCCAGCAACCCAGGCATGTGCCCTGACTGGTAATTGAACTGCGATCTTTTGGTTCGCAGGCCTGCGCTCAATCCACGGAGCTACACCAGCCAGGGCTCTGGCTGAATATTTCTTAAAGTCACATATTCTAGGACACAGATGAGTAGAAAGTAGAATTGCCCTTCCTGCTTCCTTTTTTCTGTTTTCACTATTTCCTTCTCTTTTCTCCCTCTTTCCTGAACCTAGTCCTATTAATCTTGTAACACTCTCCATGGTATAATCTACAATGGCACGTAGACTGGGAAAGAACTCTACAACAGCAGTTATGAAAAGAATCCTTCTATGCCAGGTGTTGTGGCTTTACAAGTAAGTATCTGAATGGCTGGGGGAACATTGCTTAATATGGCTGAACTTACTTACTAATATCTAGTGAGGCCTCTGGGATGAGGTCCAAACTGAGTATGGTTTGAATGTAGGGGAAGATAACTTCAAGTATAGGTGTTTGAGTTTGAGTCTTGATTCATTAGGAAAATCAGTTCTGGAGCCAGATTTTAGGGTTGTAATCCAAGCTCCACCACTTATCAGCTTTGACATCTTGGGAACACTACTTAACCTCTCTGAGTCAGATCCCCTCAGTAAGTGGGGATGTACCACTTATGGTACTAAACATAATGACACAGTTATTACAATATTATTGACTATATTCCTTGTGCTCTACTTTACATCACTGTGACTATTTTGTAACTACCAATTTCTACTTCTTAATCGCTTCACCTTTTTAACCAACCCCTCACCCCTGCTTCCATATGGCAACAGTTTGTTCTCTGCATCTATGAATATGTTCCTCTCTTCTTTATTCATTTATTTTATTCTTTAGACTCAACATATAAGTAAAATCATATAGCATTTGTCTTTCTCTCTTTGATTTATATTTCCCTCAGCATAGTACCCTCTAGGTTCATCCTGTTGTAGTTAAGCCTTGACTGCTATCGGCATGTCAATGGGAGAAATTTACACACACCCCTGGCCAATCGGCAGCAAGGATTGGCTGTGAAAACCAACCACTGACCTCTGACCACTGTGGAGGATCAGCTGTGCTTGGGTCCACCCCACATAGCAGGACTTTCTTTAGCTGGACTCTGATGCCTGCTGAGTCTATCCCTTGAGTGTGCTGCTTGTGGTTGGGTGGCAATGATTCAAAATGGTCTGAAGCTGTCTACCAGGTTCCCTGGCTCCATGGCCTCCAGGGAGGTGTAGGCCAAGGTTAGCTGCAGACTGCATTCTGCCTGTGGCCACCCAGCATGAGCTGCAAAGCAATCTGCAGATGGCTGCTATTTGTACTGGGCTTGGAGGTGCCCAGGTGGGGCCAAGCTGCAAACCAAGGCCAGGTGCTACAAGTTCTGGGCCTGGGGCCACTAAGTGGGCACTTTGAGGCCAGGTGCTGCTTGTTTGAGAGCTTTTAGGAAAATCTGAAGCGTGTGTCAAGACAAGCCATTTGTATGGAAAAACCACTGGAAACAGCTTGGATGGGCCTGAAAAGTGGGTGGGGCAGGGCCTCAGGGAATCGCCAGGGTGGGGCAGTGTGAGCCAGGTTGATGGAGTCTCAGATATGGTGCCCACCTGTGGGCTCTGTTTGAGGGAGGGCTCAGGAAAAAAACAATGGCTTCTGCTAGCACTTCTATCTGAGGGAAAGCTGCCCCTCCACTTCTCACCCTGATGCCAGATACTTCAGTTCCTCCCCGTAGGTCCCTGGTGTCTTTGAATCTGCTGCCCCCATGCTGGAGCTCAGAGAGAGTCCAAGTAAGTCAGTGTGTGGGCCCTTTAGGAGGAATATCCTGGGTCTCCAGAAACCCTGTCTCACTCAACCACAATACCCACCGTTTTTACAGCAAGCATTTACGGAGGTTTCTCTTCCCAGCACTGGAATTCTGGACTGGGGGTGCCTGTTATGGGGCTGGGAACCCTCACTCCCCATGGGGACCTCTACTACCAAGATATTACTCCCAATTTTTATCTACCATGTGTGGGTTGTTGGACCAGCCTGTTCCTTGTCTCCACCCTTCCTACCAGTCTCCATGTGCCTATTTCTTTATATCCTTATTTGTAGGATTTCCATTCAGCTAGATCTCAGGTTGTTTTGAATGGTGGTTGTTCTGTAGTTCAGTTGCGATTTTGATGTGGTTGTGCAAGGATCTGAGTACTCCATTTACTTCACTGCCATTTTAACCATAGGCCCTCTAATGGATGCATTTAATGCCATACACTTTTCTCTAAGTAGGGCTGTAGCTGCATAGCACAAATTTTGATATATATTTTCATTTTAATTTAATTGGAAATATTTAATTTCCTTGGAGACTTCCTCTATCACACGTGTGCTTAATCTAATTTCCAAATTTGTGGGGTTTTCCAGAAGTGTTTATATTATTGATCCTAGTTTAATTATGTTATTGCTAGAGAATATACTTTGTATAATTTTTATTCTTTTACATTTGTTAAGATTTGTTTTATGGCTCAGGATAAGGTCTATTTTGATAAATGTTTTGTGTACTTGAGTAGAATGTGTATTCTGCTGTTGCTGGAAGGGTGTTCTTTAACAGGCCACATTGGTTGACCTTTCAAGGATATTTTCACTTGATATAGAATACTAGGATAATAGTTTTGTTTTTTTTTTCTTTCAGCACTTAGAAACAGTTTTGTTGCTTGTATGGTTTCTGAAGAGATATCTACTGTAACTTTTATCCTTCTTCCTCTGTAGGCAGTGTGCCCTGATCCCTGGCTGACTGCAAGATTTCCTTTTTGCTCTTAGCTTTTAGCAGTGTGAATATGATGTGCTATGTGTGTATATGTTTTCATTTTGTTTTGTTTTGTTTTGTTTTGTATGTATTCCGCTTGATGTTCCCTGCAATTTTTTTAGTCAATAGAGCTTGTTAGCAATTTTGGGAAATTCTCAGCTATTATTTTTTCATATTATTTTTCCATTTTGTTCCCTCTTCTACTTATAGGATTCCAATGACATAAATTACACTATTTGTTATTGTTCCACAGTACTTGCATATTCTGCCCTATTTTTCTACTCTTTCCTCTTAGTATTTCAGCTTGCGTATTTCCTATTGACTCTTCTTTAAGATTACTGATTTTTTTCTCAAGTGTAGTGAGTATACTAATGAGCCCATCAAAGACAATCTAATTTCTGTTTTTGTGTTTCATATTTCTGGCATCTCTATTTTATTCTCTCTTATGCTCTTTTCTCTAATAAAAGACCTGATATAATCTTGTATGATTTCTACTTTTTCCAATACAACTTTTAACATAGGCTTTTCAAGGTTTCCCAAGCTCAATACAATGTACATACTCAGCCAGATAATTCCGTTGTAAGGTGCTGTTTCTTGCCTT
This sequence comes from Anoura caudifer, assembly GCA_004027475.1. Classification (NCBI taxonomy): domain Eukaryota; kingdom Metazoa; phylum Chordata; class Mammalia; order Chiroptera; family Phyllostomidae; genus Anoura; species Anoura caudifer. Next base: position 32,863 of record PVKU01008679.1, on the reverse strand, counting down.
TTAAGATGTTTAGCATCATCTTGTCCTCTACCCAACAGATGACAGTAGCACATCTTATGACAATTACAAATACCTCCAGACATTGCCAAATGTTCCCTGTAGGCAAAATTGCCCTTTGAGAACTACTGCTTAAACGTATTACTCACAGTTGTTTTAAATGCCCTATCTGGAAGCTCTAACAGGCATTTATATCTGGGTACGCTTCAAATGATTTTTTGTCTCTTCAAACTGTCTTTCCATGCTTTCTGCTATGACACATAGTTTTTTGTTGTTGTTGAAAGATGAACATGTATAGAATAGTATGTACTGAGATAAATTATTTATACTTTAAGATTAGCATGCTTTTTCTTCTTCTGGGCGTTAAATGTGGATGTTTGGATTGATGTAGTTAGGAGTTAAACTAGGTATGAAATTTACTTAGTTGCTATGGTTGCCAGAGCTGGAATTTGTTGCTATGGTTATCAGACTTGGATTTTGTTGTTGCTATGGGCACAAGAGATTTCAAAATCCTCTAGTAATACCTTGTTTTTGTATCTTCTCTTGACTTTGGATTTTTTCTCTTTTGTTCCACATAGTCTGTCCCTTGACATTTTCCCATATGTACCATATTTATTATAAATAAATATTTGAGGTTTGTTAGCCTGCTGAGGAGATGGGTGAAAGTGGCATTCTCTGATGCTTCTTCTAATGAACTAGGATGTTCAGGTATGTTCTTCACAAGTATTTCTACCTCTCCTCCAAATCTAAAAGCAACTGGGGAGATAAATATGGACACACCTTTAGTGGTGGTCTCCATTACCCTTACTCAACTGTAATAATGAGTTTCCGCTAATGCACTATACTAAACATAAAGTCCGTTGGCTGTGACTGGTGTGGCTCAGTTCGCTGGGCATCATTCTGCAAAGCAAAAGGTTTCCAATTAGATTCCCGGTCAGGGCACATGCCTGGGTTTCGGGCCAGGTCCCCAGTTGGGGATATCTGAGAGGTCACCAATCGATGTTTCTCTCTTACATCTATGTTTCTCTCCCTCTCTATCTTCCTCCCTTCTCCTCTCTCTAAAAAAAAATAAATAAATAAAATCTTTTTTAAAAAAAGATAAAGTCTTTTGTTCTGTAATGCAAATGGATGGGAGGAGGATGTTGGTCTAAGCTGATTTTGGCAATGACTCTTGTTCATTTTCTCCAGCCATAAACAGGGGGAAGCTCTCTTAGAATTCTCTTCAGTCTTATCTATGGGATTTCTAGGGGGAAAAAGTCCTGCAAAAGGGTGAAAACACATTTGTGCCTGAGGTTCCCAGGGAGTTCATGCTCTTATGCTAATATACAATTGGCCTTTAACAACTGGCTAAATATTTCTAGTTTAATTCTTCTACAGTTTGTATGGCATTTGTGACATCTGTTCTGGGCAGACGATGATTGAGTTCTGTTTTTCTCTGAAGGTAACTCTCTCCAGATTTGAAGTCAGTTGTCTGCCTTTAGATCAATTCACTGATATGCTGAATACCAGTTGATATTCACTGATATGCAACAAGAAAAGTTGTTAATTCACATTTTGCCCAGCACCTTTTCTGTTGTATGGCTCTTTCCACATCTCTGCATATTCCAGCTGAAAACAGAAACTACTCTTTATAAGCTTTTAAAGAGATTTAAATAATAAAATTACCTTATATCTTTATCCATGCCATTATCATTTTTGCCGACATTCACTCATGTTGAAAAATATTTCCACGTAGTATCATTTTCCACCTCTCTGAAAGACTTCATTTACTTTTCTCTAAATGTATTTCATTGAATTTATTGGGGTGACGTTGGTTAATAAAATTATATAGGTTTCAGACCTGACTGGTGTGGCTCAGTGAGTTGAGTGCCAGCCTGAAAGCCAAAAGGTCACCAGTTCGATTCCCAGTCAGGGCACATGCCTGGTTCCAGGCCAGGTCCCTGGTTGGGGGTGTGCAAGTGGCTACTGATCAATGCTTCTCTCACACATCAATGCTTCTCCTCCTCTTTCTCTTCCCCCTCTCTAAAAAAATAAATAAAACCTTTAAAAAATTGTATAGGTTTCAGGGTTACAGTTTTATAACATATCATCAGTATACTGTATTGTGTGATCAGCACCCCAAGTCAAGTCTCCTTCCACATCTCCATTTATCTCCTGTTTCACTGTTATCTGCGTCTATGAGTTTTTCTAATGCCTTCACCTTTGTCACCCAGCCCCTTAACCCCCCTCCCCTCTGATAGCAGTCAATCTGTTCTCTGTATATGTGAGGGTTTTCTATTTTGTTTGTTTATTTTTTCTTTAGACTCCACATATAAGTAAAATCATATGGTATTTGTCTCTCTAATTGTTTGTGGTATAGATCTACTGCTAATGTATGCCTGAAAAAGTTATTTCACCCTTATCTTTTTGAGAGGCTTTTTTTTTCTGGATATAGAATTCTAGGCTGACAGTTTTTATTTTTCAGTACTTGTGTTAGTCAAGGTAATGCAGAGAAAAAGAACCAATACAATGTGTTTAGATAGATAGATAGATAATTTTAAGAATTTGGTGCTGGTCACACTATCATAGCTCCTTTCCGCCCAGTAGAAGTTAGTCTTTGTTCTATTAAGACCATCAATTGTTTGGATAAGATCCACCATATATGGAGGGCAAACTGCTTTACTCAACCTTTACCAATTGAAATGTTAATATTATCCAAAAATATCCTCTCAGAAACACCTAGAACAATGTTTGATCAAATGTCCGGGTATCATGGCCAAACGAAATTGACATATAAAATTAAATATCACCGTACTTTAAAAATATTGATGCACCGTCTTCTTGTTTACATTGTTCCCAAAGAGGTATCTACTATCCTCTTCATATTTATTCCTCTGTATATAACACATCTTTTTCCCCTGGGTGCTTTTAGTTGTTTTTCACTTGTTTTGAACAATATGATTATAACATGTCTTTGCTTATGAACCTTTAACCAGACTAATCAAAAAAGGAAAGAGAGAGAGAGAGAACCCAAATAAGTAAAACTGGAAATGAAAGATGAGAAGTAATAACTTCTTCATTTACTTCTTCACAGAACTACAAAGGCTGGTTTAAAAAAAAAGCTATGAACAATTATATTCCAACAAACTGGACAACCTGGGTGAAATAGATAGGTTCCTAGAAACATGCAATCTTCCAAAATTGAATAAGGAAAAGTCAGAGAATCTGAATAGAAAGATCACAACTAGTAAAATGGAAGCAGTACTAAAAAAACTCCAAACAAACAAAAGTCCTGAACCAAATGGCGTCACAAGTAAATTTTACCAAACATTCAAAGAAGAACTAAGACCTCTCTTTCCCAAACTACTACAAAATGTTCAACAGGAGTGAAGACACCCAAGCTCAGTTTACAAGGCCAGCATTATCCTAATTCCAAAACCAGATAATGACACTACAAAGAAAGACAATTATAGGCTGATGTCCTTGATGAACATAGATGCTAAAATCCTCAACAAAATATAGCAAGGTAAAAACAGCAATGCATTAAAAAGATCATACAACATGATCAAATAGGATTTATTCCAGGGTTGCAAGGCTGGTACAATATTCACAAATCAATAAATATGATATATTACATGAACAAAATAAAAGATAAAATTACATGATATCAATAAATGCAGAAAAATGGATAAAATCCAGCATTCATTTATGATAAATTCTCAGCAAAATAGGAAGAGAGGGATCACACCTCAATTTAATAAAGGCCATATATGACAAACCTACAGTCAACATCAGACACAATGGGCAAAAAAAAAAAATTGTTTCCCTTAAGATCAGGACAGAACAGGGATATCCACTTTCACCACTCTTATTCTACACAGTAGTGGAAGTCCTAGCCACAGCAATCAGAGAACAAGAAAAAAACTAAAGGCATCCAAATTGGAAAGGAGGAAGAAAAACTGTCCTTACTTGCAGATGACATGATATTGTACACAGAAAACCCTAAAGACTCCCCCCTCAAAACTACTAGGTCTAATAAATAAATTCAGCAAAGTAGCAGGATAAAAAATGAATATTCAGAAATTTATGGCATTTTTATATGCCAATAATAAACCATTAGAAAGAGAACCCAAGAAAACAATCTCATTTGCTATTACAACAAAGAAAAGGGTACCTAGGGAGAAGTTTAACCAAGGAAGTAAAAGACCTGTACTTGAAAAACTAGGTAGAACATTGAAAAAAAATGAGGAAGATACAAATAAATGGAAACATATACCATGTTCACGGATTGAAAGAATTAACATCATTAAAATGTCTATACTTCCCAAAGAAATATATAGATTCAAAGCAATTCCTATTAAAATTCCATGGCATATTTCACAGGTGTAGAATATTGGAAAAATTTATATGGAACCCAAAAAGACCCTGAATAACCTTAGCAATCTTGAGAAAGAAGAACAAAGTTGGAGGTGTCACAATACCTGATATCAAAGTGTATTATAAGTCCACTGTAATCAAAACAGCCTGGTACTGGCATAAGAACATATATATAGATCAGTGGAACAGATCTATATATATATAACAGAGAGTCCAGAAATAAACCCATGCCTTTGTGGTCAGTTAATATTTGACAAAGGAGGCAAGAGCATACAGTGGAGGAAAGACAGAAAATGGTGTTGGGTTCTGACTGGTTGCTCAGTTGGTTGGAGCATCGTCCCACACATCAAAAGTTTGTGGGTTTTATTCTTGGTCAGGATACCCACCTAAGTTGCAGGTTTGATCCCCAGGCAGGGCGCATATGGAAGGCAAGCAATCAAACTTTCTCCCTCATATCTTTGTTGTTTTTCTCTTTTTGTCTCCCTTCCTCTATTTTTAAAATCAATAAATATTCTCAGGTGAGCATATTTTAAAATAAATAAAAAGTGGTGCTGGGAAATGAGTACATGCAAAAAATGAAATTGGATCACCAATTTACACCATACACAAGGACAAACTCAAAATGGATAAAAGACTTAAGTCATGAAACCATAAATATCCTAGAACAAAATATATGCAGTAAAGTCTCAGACATCTCTTGTAGCAATATTTTTGCTGACATATCTCGTAGAGCAAGGTAAACAAAGGAATAAATGAACAAATGGAACTACATCAAACTAAAATGTTTCTGCACAGAAAAAAAATCAGCAAAATGAAAAGGGAACACACTGTGTGAGAGAACATAATTCCCAATGATACATTTGATAATGGGTTCATTTCCAAAATATATTTTAAAACTTATGCAACTCAATACCAGGAAAGCAAACAATCTGATTTTTAAAGTGGGCAAAGGACCTGAATGGACACTTCTCCAAAGAAGACAGAGATGGCCAATAAACATATAAAAAAAATGCTCAACATCACTAATCATCAGAGATGATGTCAAAATGGCTATCACCAATAAATCAAGAAACAAGTGCTGGTGAGGATGTGGAGAAAAGGGGACCCCTAGTGCACTGTTGGTGGGAATGCAGACTGGTGCAGCCACTGTGGAAAACAGCATGGAATTTCCTCAGAAAACTAAAAATGGAACTGCCTTTTGACCCAGTGATCCTACTTGTGGGAATATCTTTTAAGAATCCCAAAACAACAGTTTGAAAGAATATATGCACCAGTATGTTCACTGTAGCACTATTTACAAGAGCCAAGATCTGAAAACAGCCCAAGTATTCATTAGTGGACATGTGCTACATTTACACAATGGAATACTATGTAGTGGTTAAAAAGAAAGAACTCCTACCTTTTGTGACAGCATGGATGGACCTAGAGATTATTATGCTACCTGAAACAAGCCAGTCAAAGACAAGTACCATATGATCTCACTTTTATATGGAATATAATGAACAAAATACACTTATCATTAAAATAACAGCCCTGGTTGGTGTAGTTCAGTGGATTGAGTGCCAGCCTGTGAACCAAAGGTCACTGGTTCGATTCCCAGCCAGCGCACATGCCTGGGTTGCGGGCCAGGTCCCCAGTGGGGGCACATGAGAGACAACCACACATTGATGTTTCTCTCCCTCTCTTTCTCCTTCCCTTCCCCTCTCTCTAAAAATAAATAAATGAAATCTTAAAAAAATAAAATAAAAACAGAGGTGAGGATACATGGAACAGACCGACAGCTGTCATGAGGGAGGGATGAGGGGGGACTGAATGAAAGAAGGTGAAGGGATTAACCAATGAACATATATGCATGACTCACAGACACAGGCAATAGTTTAGTGATGGCCAGAGGGAAGGGATGGGGCGAGGGCTTGGGTAGATGTGGGCAAAGGGGGAGAAAATGGGGACATCTATAATAATGTCAATGAAGTCTTTTTAAAAAGCTTTTCCATACATGCTGAAAATGAAAGAATTCACCACCACAAGACCTGCATACAAGAAATATAAAAAGGGGCTCTTTTATCCTAACTAAAAAGATAAAAGGATACTAAAGTATGAGTAAGATTACTAACAGGCAGTCAGAAGCAGAAAATTGTAACTATTGTTCAAAATAGGATATTAAACACTTTAATATAACGTAAAGGATAAAAATGTTAAAAGCATTTAGAAAGAAGATGATAACTACCGCAATTTGGAAATGAATGCACAGCATAAAAAATTATTTGTTGACAGAAGAAAATGAATATAAAGGGGATAAAAGGACTAAACTTACACAAGTAAATGGAAATAAGATGTAATCAGAAGAAAAATGACTATTGTACATAGAAAAATTTTTGCATAAACATAATGGTAACTACAAAACAAAAATCTACAACTGTCATATATAATATAAGAAGATGAAACAGTGGAAAAATATAGATTACCACCAAACCAAAATAACAGAAAAATGGGGGAAGAAATAATTTAGACTCAGCCCTAAAAGAAAAATTGCTATAGGAATTTTTCATAAATCAATAATCACCCTGAATATAAATAAACTGAACTCACCAATTAAAAGGCACAGAATAGATTAAAAAAAAAAACAAAACTGAGCTATATAGTGCCATTAAGAGACACATCTCAGCTGTAAAATTAAACAGACTAAAAATCAAATTGGTGGGAAATGATACTTCAAGCAAATTAGATCCGGAGAAAATGAAGTGTAACAACACTTCTGTCTGACAAAATAGAGTTCAAAATAAAGACCATACCAAGAGACAAACATGAACATTCTGTAATGGTAAAGGTGGTAATATATCAGGAAAACATATAACACATTTTAATATATATGCATACAACCCAGGAGCAGCAAAATGTATAAAGCAACTACTCACAGAACTCAAGGGAGAAAATGACAAAAATAAGATTATAGTAGGGGATCTAAATACCCTTTGGAGAGCTATGAATAGATCATCTAAGCAAAAAACTCATAAAAATTGGCTTTAAATGACTCATTATATCAAATGGACATAATTTATATTTGCATAGCCTTTCACCCAGATTATACATTCTTCTCATGTGCACATAGAACATTCACGAGTATAGGATAGATTATATGTTGGGGCACAAAACTAACCTAAACAAATTTAAGGATGGAAATCATACCAAACATATGCTCTGACCACAATGCTTTGAAATTGGATATCAACTTCAAAAAAAGAGTGGAGAAAGCACAAATGTGTGGAGATTAAACAACGTGCTACTAAAAAAACTCTGTCAATGCAGATGTAAAAAAGTCAAAAGACACATAGAGGAAAATGAGAATAACAAGAGGACATATTAAAACTTCTGGGATACAGAAAAAGCACTAAAAAAAAGAGGGAAGTTTATCATTACCAGCCTATCTCAAGAAATAAGAAAAATCTTAAGTAAACAACCTAACTTTACATCTTTTTTAAAAATATATTTTATTGATTATACTATTACAGTTATCCCATTTTTTCTCCCCTTTATTCCCCTCCACCCTGCACTACTCCCTCCCACCTGCATCCCCCTCCTCTTAGCTCATGTCCATGGGTTGTACATATAAGTTCTTTGGCTTCTCCATTTCCTACACTGTTCTTAACGTCCCCCTGTCTATTTTGTACCTACCATTTATGCTTCTTATTCCCTGTACCTTCTTTCCCCTCCCACTCTCTGCTGATAACCCTCCATGTGATATCCATTTCTGTGATTCTGTTCCTGTTCTAGTTGTTTGCTTAGTGACATTGTTTTTATTTTTCTTCTTGTTTTTAGATTCAGTTGTTGATAGTTGTAAGTCTGTTGCCATTTCACTGTTCATAGCTTTGATTGTCTTCTTTTTCTTAGATAAGTCCCTTTAACATTTCATATAGTAAGGGCTTGGTGATGATGAACTCCTTTAACTTGACCTTATGTGAGAAACACTTTATCTTCCCTTCCATTCTAAATGAAAGCTTTGCTGGATAGAGCAATCTTGGATGGAGGCCCTTGCCTTTCATGACTTGGAATACTTCTTTCCAGCCCCTTCTTGCCTGAAAGGTTTCTTTTGAGAAATCAGCTGATAGCCTTATGGGAACTTCTTTGTAGGTAACTGTCTCCTTTTCTCTTGCTGCTTTCCAGATTGTCTCCTTATCTTTAATCTTGGGTAACTTAATTATGATGTGCCTTGGTTTGTGCTTCCTTGGGTCCACCTTCTTTGGGACTCTTTGAGCTTCCCGGACTTCCTGGAAGTCTATTTCCTTTGCCAGATTGGGGAAGCTCTCCTTCATTATTTTTTCAAATTACTTTTCAATTTCTTGCTCTTCCTCTTCTCCTTCTGGCACCCCCATGATTCAGATGTTGAAATGTTTAAAGTTGTCCTAGAGGTTCCTAAGCCTCTCCTCATTTTTTTTGAATTCTTGTTTCTTCACTGTGTTCAGGTTGAATATTTATTTCTTCCTTCTGCTCCACATCGTTCAGTTGAGTACCAGTTTCCTTGCCTTCACTGTTGGTTCCCTGTACATTTTCCTTTATTTCACTTTGCATAGCCTTTACTTCTTCCTCTATTTTTCAACCATGCTCAACCATTTCTGTGAACATCCTGATTACCAGTGTTTTGAACTTTGCACCTCATAGGTTGGCTATTTCTTCATTGCTTAGTTCTATTGGAGCTTTGATCTTTTCTTTCATTTGGGCCATATTTTTTTTTCTTGGCACACCTGTTACATAGTAAGGGGCGGAGCCTTAGGTATTCACCAAGATAGAGCAACCCACATCACTTCATTGTGGCGCTGTATGTGGGGTAGGGGTCCAAGAGGGAACAATGACACTTGCTGTGCTCTCAGCCAGGTTCCAGTCACTTTCCCTGCTACCCACAAGCAAATTGGGCCCTTCTGGTGCTGATTCCTGGGTGGGTGGTTTGTGTATGTTCTAGGACCCTGTGGGTTTCTCCAACAAACTCTCTTGTGAGCTGAGAATTTCTCCCACCACCACAACCCCCACAGGTATTTACAGCCAGAGGTTTTGAGGCTTTATTTCCCTACACTTGAACCCTGGGTTGCGCAGTCTGTCTCATTCCACAGCTGTTCCTCCTGGTTTATCTGCATGAAAATGTGGAGCCGTGTGCACCAGCTGCCACCTTGCCCACCCCAGTCTACCAACCACCACCTTGCTGTGTGTCCTCTCTGCCCCTCCTACCAGTCTGGATGAATGTTTCTTCTTTAACTTTTTGGCTGTCTGACTTCCATACAGTTCAATTTTCTGGCAGTTCTGGTTATTTTTTTTTGTTTTTAAATTTGTTGTTATCCTTCATTTGGTTGTGCAAGGAGGCAAAGTGTGTCTACCTACGCCTCCATCTTGGCCACAAGTTTCTCCTAACTTTACATCTTAATGAGCTAGTAAAAGGGGGACTTCTAGCCAACATGTATAAAAACAATAAAATTTCAAAAAACAAAAATGAAGGAAACAATGCCCTTTGCAATTGCCACAGAACAAATAAAGTACCTAGGACTAAACAATTAAAAACTGTGATGGGCTTATACAATAAAAACTACAAGACATTGTTCAACAGATTATTTTTTAAAAGACACAAAGAGCCCTAGCCAGATTGCTAAGTTGTTTAGAGTGTCACCCAAATATGCCAAGGTTGTGAATTTGATCTTTGGCACACAAAAGAGGAAGCCAATGGGTGCATGGATGGGTGGAGAAACAGATGGATGTTACTCTCTCTCTCCCTTACTCTCTCTAAAGTCAACAAGTGGGATTTTTAAAAACAAGACATAAAGAAATAGAACAATATCTTGCATTCATGTTTAGAAGAACCAACATAGTTAAAATGTCCATTTCACCTGAAGTATTATACAAATTTATTGCTATCCCCACCAAAATTACAATAGCATATTTTTAAAGACATAGAACAAAAAAAATCATTAAATATGTATGAAGTCACAAAAGACCCAAATAGCCAAAAGCAATTCTGAGGAAAACACAAAAAATCAGATGTATCAACACTCTGACTTCAAATTTTATTACAAAGCCAAAGTAACCAAAACAGTATGGTATTTCAGAAAAACAGAGAAATAGAACAAGAATTAAGAGGCCTGAAATAAACCAACAGGTACATGTGTAACAAATATTAAATGAAGGGATTAAATAAATACAATGGAGAAAAAAGCCTCTTAAATACATGGTGTTGGGAAAATTGAAAAGACATACACCAAAAAATAAATTGTTACTTGTCACCATATACAAATATTAACTGAAAATGGATTACAGATTTGAATATAAGCCCTGAAATAATAAAATACATATAAAAAGATAGGTGCTAAACTTATAGACCATGGTCTCAGAGAAGATTTTATGAACTTGACCCACCCCATAGGCAAGTGTTGTAAAAGCAAAATCAAATGAGTCAGCCTACATCAAATTTAAAAGTTCTGGACAGCCCTGACTGGTGAGGCTCAGTGGATTGAGCACTAGCCTGTGAACCAAAGGGTCACCAGTTAGATTCCCAGTCAGGGCACATGCCTGGGTTGTACGTCCCCAGTAGGGGGCGTGTGAGAGGCAACCACACATTGATGTGTTTCTCTCCTTCTCTTTCTCCCTCCTTTCCCCTCTCTCTAAAAATAAATAAACAAAATCTTCAAAAGAAAAAGTTCTGGACAGCCAACAAACCATCAATATACCAAAAAGGCAATCAACTGAATGGTTCAAGATATTTGCCAATGATACTTCCAGTAAAGGGCTAATATCCAAAATATATAAGAAACTCATACAACACAAAACAACAAACATACAAATAATCCTATAACAAACTTTGGAAGAAAAACCAAGCAGACATTTTTCACCCAAATACATACAAATGGCCAACAGATACATGAAAAGGTATTGAACTTTTCTAGCTATAGAGAAAAATGGAAATCAACATCACAAATAGGTACCACCTCATATGTCAGAATGTTACTATCAAAAAGAAAAAAAGTTAGGAAGGATGTGAAGAAAAAGAGACCTAATACGGATGGTTGGAATAGAAACTGGTACAACCACTCTAGAAAACAATGTATACATTTTTCAAAAAGTTAAGAATAACGCTATCATGTAACTGAGATATCTTCCTCTTCTGTAATAAGCAGAAAATTTTGAAAACAATTCAATCATAAAAATATATGTATTCTTATGATTGTGTTCATACACAATATATATCACAGCCAACACATGAAAACTTCCCAAGTGTTCTTCAAAGAATAATTGGATAAAAAAGATGTGATACACACACACACACACACACACACACACACACTGGAATATTAATCAACCATGAGTAACTATGACATACTGCTATTTGCAACAACATTGATAAATTTTGAGTAATCAACAGAAAAAACTCTGACAAAAAAATAACAAGAACCATATGATTTCACTAATAAACAGACAGCAATAAACAAACAAAATACAAAACAATGAAAAAAATAAGACTGGTTACCAGATAAAAACCAGAGTGGAAGGGAAAGTAGAGGGTAAAGTGGGTCAAATATATAGTGACCGACAGAGATTAGATTTTGGGTCGTCAGTGCAGAATGCAATATACAGACGGTGTGTTATATTCAATAGAATTGTACTTTTGAAACATATATGTTATTAACGAATCGCACCACAATACACGGACCTCAGCTAGTATGATTCATTTAATAAAACAGGGAAATTAATAAGCCCTACAGGACTCTTGGCACAATGACCAAAAAACCAAAAAGTCATGAGTGAGAAAGTTTACAAGCCTGCTACTAATCAAACACGTTTAAGGAAAGAAGAGGGAGCTACCAGGACTCAAGAAAAAGATCTGCCTCAGCTGAGAAGTGATTTAAGTTTCCATCCTGAGGACCACTTTTTTTCAAACACAAGGGCGGGGTGGAGGGGAGATGGATGCATTGGTGGAGTCATGATGCCATCTAGTGGTCACAGTTTCGTTGAGCCGTTACGAGGAGCCAGCGGGACCTTCTCCTTGTGGGCCCAGAGTAGCCCGCAGAGGTGCCTGAGCCAGATGGTGGAAAGGGGAAAAAGCGACAGTAGCTCGAGCAGGCAGCTCGAAAAGCAGCTAGTGGGGACGGGGGTACCGGGTCAGTGGGTTTGCAACTGAGATTCCTTTGGGCGGACTTTGGAAGCCCTGTCCCGTAGCCATAGCAACGGCAGCGAGGCGTTGGCGCCAAGCCAGCCAGACCCTCCAGCGAGGCGAGCACCAGGGCTGATGGGAAGTGTGTCTCTTCAGGGCCAGGGCTGTTGGGAAGTGTGGCTCTTCAGGGCGGGAGGCGGGAGGAACTGGGCCCTCGGCTTAGAGACCTTCGTCTGTTTATTTTGCAGGCCGCTTCTGTAGTAGCTGTGCTGCAGGCAGACAGCACATGGGGTTATCGGAGGGAAACAGAGGAGGGGAATGCAGAGGGTAGAGTGGGTCAGTTATATGGGGACAGTGGGAGACTAGATTTTGGGTGGTGCGCCCACAACGCAATGTAGAGACTTTTGAAAGTCGTCTGATGTTATTAACCAACGCCACCCCAATAAATTAGAAAGCAAAACAGAATGAGTGAGTGAATAGTGGTGTAACAGGCAGTTCACTACTTCTTTTTGTTTTCACTAGCTATCAAGGTTTTTAAACGTTAAGCATGTTAACAGACGTAATCAAAACAAGAATAAAAATAGAGAAAACAACTGCATACAAGAAAAGGAGACTGTTTTGACTCATGAAAATAGGTATTAGGTATGGAGATGTATTTTTGAGGGAAAGAATGTTGATTTTATCGTAAAGTGAGGCTCACCGTTTCAGAATGGGGAAAGGGAACAAAAACAAACAGGACAGAAATCTGAATGTACAAAGTTGTAAGAGGTCTATGAAAAAGGGATCTTGAGAAAGGACAGTTTCTATATGGCCAAGCTGGTGGGACTGGAATAAATTTGGCACTAGTGGAGTAGCTCAGTTGCCTAGAGCCAAGTCTCAAGAGGTTGCAGGTTCTTCCGGTCAGGGCACATACAAGAATCCACCAATGAAAATATCAGTAAGTGGAACAACAAATCGGTGTTTCTTTCTCTCTTTCTAAAATCCATGGGATAAAAAAAAAAAATTAAGGAAGACTGAAAAGAATTTACTTGTGTGAGAGAACTTAAATCTCAAAAGTAAGATGATGCAAAATTAGATGAGGTTTTCTCTGCTATAAAGGACGATTGGTTTGCTACTGAAGCTGTGAAAAACTTTTCGGCCTCCAAAGAAAAGATTGTGTTTTATGAAAATAAGTTTCTGTGTTTTATGTTGTCTTAATCAGATCCTTGATTACTTAAGAGAACTGAATCACCTCAATAGTAAGACCTAAGTTTTGCAACCAATTATGTAATTATTTGTCTTTTTTTATTTACAATTATGTAAATATATTTGTCTTTGAAATTTATTATTGTCTCCCTGGGTTAAATGGATAATTAAGTATTGCTTCATAATGACCCATGATCCTGTTAAGTCAAATGTTCAAGCCTTCTCATACATTTTGACAGACTTCCAAAATTTAAATTATAAATAGAGTCTTGACCTGGGAATAACTTTGAGGCTTATTCCAGAGGGGTTCCTGGAACACCTCAAAAGATTTGTTTTCTCTCCTTATACAAGAGAAATACTTAACTAGTTAGCTAGTTAGGCTTATTTTCAGTGTGTTGAAATGGTGTGGGAAACACTGACACATAAGAAACAACGAGCCTTCTTTATGTTGTATTTGTGTAAGTCTATGGTCTAAGTGTTCCAGAAATTCTGTGAAATTCCTAGAAATCTGACATGTCCTGCGCCAGGTGTCAGTCACCAAAACCAAGGGACACACCGAAAGGACTGAACCTGAGTCTCATATTGCAGCACAAGAGCATGGAGTCCTGTCTGGTTTGGCAAAGGGGACCCCTCGTTTGCCAGACCCTTGCCCTTCCGCCGTCCTGGAAACATGGCCACAGTCTGCTTCTGAAGCGGAGATATGAAGACGAGTAAACGAGCGCTATAAATCATATGAACAGTTGGGGGCATGAGGACCCCAAGATGGTCACTTGGTTCTTCCAGGATCCCTGGTTCTTTTGGGGTTTTTTTGTTTGTTTGTTTTTTTGCTTTTTGCTTTTACACTTCTCCATCCGCCTGAGTACATTTAAGCTGGACTTCATTCAACAGCCATGAAGTTTGGGTTATCAGTGTGCTCTCGTTGTTGTGCGTGTGTTCTGGATAAGTTGAAGCTTTCCCCTGCCACGAGGCTGATGCCCTCACAGTAGCCAAGAAATTGCTTCCCACTTGGGAAGAGACTTCCACAGTCTCTAGTGATTGACACACCCACTTCACTGAGCAAGTGACAGGATCCTTGATGGCCAGACAGCCTTGCAAACTTCATGGAATCGTCACCAAACCTATCACCCTCCAATGTCAGGCAGGGTCAAAAGTACTAAATGGAAAACCCTGGATTCAGGCAGAACAAATCTAATTGCACAGGACTGAATGAACTGGTGGGAATGTTTACAATTTTTATGACTATTTTGTCCTTTTGAGTTTTCTGGTTTTTAAAAATCTTTTTTATTTCCGATGAAAGGAAGCTTCTCTTAAAACTATCATTGACTTAGCAATTTGGTAAATTGTATCTGTGTAAGCAGGATTGAAATGTTTATTTTCTGCCCTGGCTGGTGTAGCTCAGTGGGTTGAGTGCGGGCCTGTGAACCAAGGGATCGTGGTTTGATTCCCAGTCAGGGCACATGCCCAGTTTGAGGGCCAATTCCCGGCAGGGGACGCATGAGAGGCAACCATACATTGATGTTTCTCTCTCTCTCTCCCTCTCTCCTTCCCTTCCCCTCTAAAGATAAATAAATAAAATGCTTAAAAAATTTTTTTTAAAAACTCAAAAAAAAAAAAAAAAAGAAATGTTTATTTTCTTCTCTCCACCTGATCCCTCCAGAATTTGGAATCTCTCAGTGACTGAGTATTATTACCTTCATGACAATAGGTCGGTTTGCTGAAATTCAGTATGAATCTGTTCTCTTTATAACAGGACAGAATTGGAAACCGGTTTTATTACCAGGGCTTAGACTGTAACGTCATGTATGACAGAGGCATGCATAGATTCAGGTCATGACCAGACAGCTTTAAGGAATTAAGGCTGACTTATGGAAGCCAACAAAAACTCTGGAAAATGTTGGTCTGGCAGCTTGTTCACGTGGTCATCAGTGGCCTCACCATGTGAGTAAAGAATGTCACTTTTTGGCAGGTGCAGGCACCTCGGGATATTTTGGGGACCTGGAGAAGAGAAGAATCCACCCCAATCTATAGATATTGAAGGCATCATCTGACGGCAAGCCCTTGACTTGGATTTTCAAGCCTTCAGAGGCCTTTTTAAGTTCAGTCTGAAGATTCCTTATGAAAAAAAAAATTCAGAAAAGCAGATTTAAAAGAGCCTGTGTGTTTAATTACTCTTCTTGCTGGGCTCATACAAATAACCAAGCCTGGTTAATGACCCTAGACTGATTTTGCTTATCAATTAGTCATAATTTCACTATCTTTGATAAAAATGAGTGTGATTTTTAGAGAAAAAATTTGCTTGAATGGAAAGTATGATATAACATTAGTGGATATTATGTTCTAAGGTTGTTAATTGTGTTTTGAGGAGGTTGTTTTTTGTTTTTTTTTTAGTTGTCTACCTATGAACAGGACTGGTTCCTGAACTTTTCTAGTGTTCTTAAATATTTAGCTGAAAACCTCCAAATCAACATTTTAATTCTTCCATCCTTTCACTTGGAATCATTGAGAACTAGAGCTGCCCTGCTGCCCGCCCCCCCCCCCGCCCCCCGAAGCCTTGCAAGTTAAAGTGGGACCAATTGACGTTGGCCTTACAAAAATCACCATGATGGCTCATCTCCGGAAGGTCAAGCCAGCTGCAGAAAGATCGCCAGAGACTTTCAAGCTGCAGGCCGGGAGAATCTATCAGACTCTCGCTGCCTGCCTTCACCACATCGAAAGGTGATTCAAGCTGGTCATCTAGAAATCTCAAATGCCTACTTTCAGAACCCAGAACCTGAGGAAGTCTGCTCCAATCATTACACTTTGTTTTTCTTTTTGTTTTCATAGACATGCCTCATTACATATTTCACTGTTTGCGCCAGAGGCTTAACTTTTGGAGTAACACTGCCTTCCAAGGTGAGGCGTAACTTCACCTGAACTGAATGGACTTTTCGCAGGACTGAGGCGGAACGGTCCCTCAGCCCAGCCTTGAGTGTGAAACATGCAGGGAAGTTTTGGAGAAGAGAACTGTGGAAGTGCAGAACAAGTCACTCTGAGATGGGCTTCTGTGTCTGTGGTATGTGAATTGTTTAGAGCTGAAGGCAACTTTAGCGATGGGCTCAAGAGAAACTTCCGTTCCTCATTTAATTATCTAGAAAAACTTGCATTAGAGGCCTTGCCCGTAAGAAGACATCATCAGCCAGTCTTTTTGATGCACCTGTATGGCAGGGCAAACTTCCATTTGCTAAACATTTGCTCTCCTTAGCATCCTGCAATGACCCTTCAAAGACCCCAACGTGCGTGACCTTGTCCCTACCTTGAGATATGTTATATACTTTCATTCCCCTTTCTATCTCTGAACCTGTCTTTCCTGTGGAATCTCTGAGTCTCAGGTACAAGGGCTTCCCATACATATGTATGACTTACATTTGGTCATTTTGTCTTGCTAATCTGTCTCATATCTATTGGATTATTAGAACCTTCAGTGTAAAGGAAAGTTTCTGTGTCCCCCACCATGCTAACTGGTCTTACAGTGGTGATCGGTCTGCAATGTATACAAATGTCAAATCATGATGTTGTACACCTGAATTAATGTGATAGCATAGGGCGCTTATACCTCAGTTAATAAACAAGCAAACAAACAAAAAGAAATCAGCCACAAACCTTGGCTAGAATCATTTGGGAATAAATTCAAATAATAATCTTGTCAAGGGTGTGGTAAATCCTGTCAATGCAAGAAATCTACAAACCTGTAGAGAACGTTTACGGGAGTTTATTTGAGCCAAAATGACCGCATAGGCCTGAGAGCAAAATCTGAAATGCTCAAGAGAATAACAGTTTTTCAGCTTCTTTGATACGTGTGATATTAAAAAGGAAATTCAGGAAACATTGCAGGGAGGTGGGAGAAAGCAAGATGGAGACTGGATGACAGGACAGTTAGCAAGATTATGTGCTTTCTTGAGGGTAGTGGTTGTGGCTTATTTCCAAACCCAGTTAACCTAGATGCACAGAAACAATGGACAAGGCTTCCTTGCTTGAGGCAAAGACAAACCACATGCACTACAGAACAGGCCTGAAGTGTCACTACCCACCTGGAGCTGCCCAGCTAGGAATCAGATCACCCTGTGAGTTTACTTTCCACAGTCCACATAGTCTATGCACAATGACCGTGATATTGCACAATAAGATGAAACCCTTCCAAATGTTGTTTATGAACAGCCTCTGATGAATGGGGAAAATACTACCCCCCAAATGCTATCTGGTTTATAAGGCAATAGAAAGTACACTGGTGGTCATTTCTGAGTAGTGGAGTGGGGCTGATATTTATCTTGTTAAGTATGTGCTCTGAGTTCTCATCAGTTATATATTCAGCATCTTGACATTTCACTTAAACAAAACTGGGAAATTAAAATAAGCCCTACAGGACTCTTGGCACAATGGCCAAAAAAAGCCCCAAAAACTCACGTGCGAGAAAGTTTACAGGCCTGCTACTAAGCAAACACGTTTAAGGAAAGAAAAGGGATCTACCAAAACTCCTGAAAGATCTGCCTCAGCTGAGAAGTAATTTAGATTTTTGAGCCTGAGGACCACTTTTTTTCAAACACAAAGGCGGGGTGGAGGAGAGATGGGTACATTGGTGGAGTCATGCTGCCATCTAGTGGCCACAGTTTCACAGAGCCAGGCGAGGAGCGAGCCGGGGGACCTTCTCCTTGTGGGCCCAGAGTAGCCCGCAGAGGTGCCTGAGTCAGATGGTGGAAAGGGGAAAAAGCGACAGCAGCTCGAGCAGGGAGCCCGAAGAGCGTCTAGTGGGGACGGGGGTGCCAGGTCAGTGGATTTGCAAGTGAGATTCCTTTGGGCAGACTTTGGAAGCCCTGTCCCGTAGCCATAGCAACGGCAGGGAAGGCTGTTGGCGCCAAGCCAGCCAGGCCCTCCAGCGAGGCGAGCGCCAGGGCTGATGGGAAGTGTGTCTATTCAGGGCCAGGGCTGTAGGGAAGTGTGGCTCTTCAGGGCGGGAGGAGAGAGGCATTGGGCCTGAGCCGTGGAGCCCTTCCCCAGTTTAAAGGTTGGGGGGGCTTAACCCCCCACACCTTCTTTTTCTGGTTTTTACGGACATTACAGGGAAAAAAATAATTGAGAAGGAAGAAAATGTTAGTTTTTGGAGCCATTCTCGGAGTCATCTTGTTAATTACAATTGCAAAGTAAATTAACAGAGAATTTTACTCCTATATCATTTGCAGATCTGGGACGCAGGCCTTGGTATTAACTGAAGAAATGTTCCACAATGGGTGGGATGGGCCAGGTTTCTCAAGCTAAAAGCCGTAAGGAGCTCATGATCAAAGAGATGTATTTCTTCGGAAAATAAGATCATAAACGTACATTACTGGTTGTTTGATTGGTGGAGGTAGCTGGACCTTTGAATAGTTGGCTGACTCAGTGAGTAGAAGTGCTGTTACGAGATGCAGACGAGGTGTAACATATGGTTAGGCATTTGTCAATATCCTAATTCTGGTTCATGCTTGTAGGACAAAAGCTTTTGGGTAATTATTAACAAAATGGAACAGCACAGAATTTTTGTTTCGCAGGAGGTTTCTCACTCTAAGGAGCAGAGTTATAGTTTCTAAAGTAGCCTCAGAGTTCAAATTGCAAAATCCAAATGTTGGGCCACAAGTTGTAATATTAATGTTGTGATAATAAAGTCCTCAGTATAGAGAAGAAATACGAAAATGGACATTTTCAGTCTTCCCTGGACATTTCTGCTTGTATGGATCTCCCAAGCCAGCTGTGTCATCTCTGTCTTTGAGGTACTTGGCAGGAAGTTTCCCCTGTTCCTTTACTTTGGGAGTCTGGACCTGTGTGCTTCGGTGGAATGAACAGAAAGCCAATCAGCACCGGAACCCATTAAGGGCTGATTCATTAACCCATTAATTCATAAAACAAATCTTTGTTGAGCCCCCATTATCTGCCAGGCACAGTTCTTGGATCCTGAGGTCTCAAGATAATTAAGAACACAGGGGTCTATAAAACAAAGAGAAAGAACCCGCAGACATGGACAACAGTGTGGTGATTTGGAGGGGTTGGGGGTGGGGAAGAGGGTTTGGGAGGCTAAATGGTAATGGAAAAAAATACAATAAAAATGCTGTAAAAAATGTAACATGTTACATTTTTTAAGAAATAACCAAGGGATCTGTTCTCAGGGATCATTCCTCCTAGTGGGTGGAGACAGAAAATAAACAAACAAATTAACGCTTTAATTCTAGTTTGTGGTAAGTGACAGTTAAAAATGTTATGGGCTAGCCCTGGCTGGTTTGGCTTAGTGGATGGAGCACCAGCCTGCAAATCAAAGGGTTGTCTGTTCGATTCCCAGTCAGGGCACATGCCTGGGTTGTAGGCCAGGTCCCCAGTAGGGGTTGCATGAGAGTCAACCACATATTGATGTTTCTCTGTTTCTCCTTCCCTTCCCCTCTCTAAAAACGAATAAATAAAATCTTTTAAAAATGATATGGGCTAATATGACAGCAAGAAATGTGGTGGCTGTTACCCATTTTCACTAGGTTGATCAGATTTTGCTTCATCAAGGAAATGACAGTTGGGGATACTAGGAGTGGTTCTGTAGGGCATTGATGCTATTGATAAGGATAAAAGCTTCTTTCTTTACATTGTTTCATGCCTTATTGATACAGAGGCTTAGATTAATGCAAAATAGATATATGTTTGCTGCTTCAGTTCCTGCAGTAGCTCCTAGACTCCCAAAACTTGCATTAAAATAGAAAATTTTGGTAGATGGGCTTAACGGATCAAGGCCAGGAAGTGCGGGCACTACAGCATGGACAGCAAACACTGCTAGGTTAGGGCCTCGGGTGCTTAGGTTAAAGGCCTCTTCCCATTGAGCCCGGAGAGTATAGAGGGTGGGGTAGCCTGGTGTCCCATCCTCTTTGCGGCCTTCCTTCCCTTCTGGCATCTTCTCTCTATGGACCCTAGGATCTTATCTTTTCAAATTAGGTCACAAGGAGGCTTGGGTTTGCTCTACGGGAGGACTGTGCTACGGAGCAGAAGCACTATCAATGGAATTGATAACCAGTGGAATTTTAATTCCATGTAAGAGTTCGAAGTGCGCCCGGGGATGGTACTGTAAAAAGTTGCCATACGTGAAACAATTTTAAAATGAAGTCAGGGTAGCCATTGCAGAGGACTTTCCCACATGTGTTACTCCTCAAATCTTTGGAATGTTTGAAGTGGGCAAAATAACCTTTGGGCTGGGCCCAAGGAACATTGTATTCAAAATAACTGATTGCAAAGCTAGCGAGAAAGCAGGCATCCTGACTGCAGAACTGAAAATTGAAGACATTCGGTCGAATTGGCACCACAATGCATCTAATGAATAACTTAGGTTATTAGCAGTAATAGAAATATGTTTCATCTATTCATGTAATTATTTCCCTTCCTTTCTCATAAAATTCCCTTACCTTCAAACTGTAATTGGAACACTATTTCAGCTTCTTCCTGAATCATTGCTTCTTGAATACCTAATTTTTAACCTCAAATAAATGTCAGTTGAGCCCTGGCTGGTGTGGCTCAGTGGATTGAGTGCTGGCCTGCAAATCAAAGGGTTGCCATTTAGATTCCCAGTCAGGACACATGCCTGGGCTGTAGGCCAGGTCCCTAGATGGGGGCTCACAAGGGGCAACCATACATTGATGTTTCTCTCTCTCTCTCTCTCTCTCTCTCCCTTCCCTTCTCCTCTCTAAAAATAAGTAAAATATATTTTAAATTATCTTTAAAAATGTTAGTTGCTTTTTATTTTTAAGGTTCATAGTACAGGAGGTCCTACATAATTTTGTAGGCTTTATAGACTTGGCATAAGTGACTACGACTGTGATAGTTTAAAGAATCTTTTGGTTCAGCATGAAGGTGAAATCACGTGGACAGCAGCATCCCAAATGGAATGAATGAACGAATGAATGAATGAGTACTGTGTGGTAGACAGCAACAGAATCCTCTCAGTTATCCTGGGTCTGGAGGAAGGAGGGGAGCTGAAAAGCCATAGACACATCATTAGCTGTGGTTCTCCTTGTGTAGGTGTGAGGTGCACAGTGGAGGGAAATTAGAAAAACAGGCCTTCCGAAACAATGGCCACAATGAGATCCAGGGTTTGACTGTGCAAAGTAATATCTTGAGGCCTTGACCTGGGCAAATGGACTCTGAGACAAAAGAACAGTGAGCAGACAAAGGAAAGTGAATGGCTCTAGTAGGTGGGCTGCGGGGGGAGGGACAGAGTGAGTCTGGTCACTGTGGTGTAAGAAAACTCCTGAAAGGAGTCCCTGATGCCCTGTTATTGGGCATCTACCCATTTGTCTTGAGCGGGAATGTGGAAGACACCCGCTGTTGTAGGCAGAGAAGTACCAAGTCTCTGTCCTGTTGTGTTACATGGTGGGTTGAGGCAGACACTGATCTTCAATTCTTTCTACGATCAGCACTTGCGTATTCTCCCAATGTAGGCCGTGACAGGATTCGTTCTCTAGTTTCTGAATAGTGAGATTTAGGATTACCCATACTGTGCACATAATTTAGCTACATTATTTGGGGGATTAGAATTCCCTGGAGAGATGGGGGGGAAAGGGAGGTTAGAGGCAGAGGAAGTGTCTGCCATGTAACAATAATGACGACCTGCCTCCATTTTGGGCTTCTCACGTGTCAGGTCCCATGTCAAGGGCCTTCTCCAGGTTTCCTCAGTCAGTCTTGACAGTGACACGGAACACCGGTACTCTACTCCAGTTTCTGTGTATGAGGAAACTAACCGAAGCCATGGTTTCAGTCCAGCTTTGTGTCCAGTCCAGTTTTTTCTGGAACTGTGCTCCCCAGAACAACAGCATCAGTATCACCTTGCGCACGCCAACATTTGATCAAACACCAGCAGCATCGCCGGCGTACCCGTGGGGTCAATGCTAAATTCTTGTTCCACTGCTCACCCTCTGCGAAGAAATACAATCACCGGGCACCACTGAGACCATTAGGTTGGTGAAGACAGCTACCTTCCATCCCAGCACATCCGTATTGTCTGCCAGCAAAAGAAGCCATGAGTCTGTTTACTGGGACCTTTCTAGAAAACAACAGTCATCATTCTTGTGAGCATCCATCTCTGCTTTTCTCTGTCTACATGAATCCACCAAAATTCCAAGGCTCCCTCCTCCAGCCTATCCAGTATGACTATCCCCTTCCTAGTTGGATTATCTCTTACAGCCTGCACTCCTAAACCAGAATGAGGAAGTGGAATAAGAAATAAAGAGAGGATAGACTTTCAGCAACACTGCGGCATCTCCTAGTTTTCTCCGTCTAGAAGGATCCTACCTAGGGGACTGATCTCCAGAACCAGCTGGAACAATGCCCTAGTCAGGTCAAAACATTGTAATGAGTGAATCCTTGGAGATCCTGCAGGCCCCCGATACTCATGGTACAGGATTTCATGTTTGAAGGTGAACAAGGAAGCCAATGGGGCACAAACAGTTTGAAGGGCTTGAATTATTACCTGATGGTTCAGGATGAAGACCCAGAAGGTTTCTCTCTATTGCTCAGATCTTGTTCTCGTATTTAACGAACTACATGGACTTGACGTACTTGCCGAAGAATATTTGGAAGTAGGGGAAAGTGACCAGAATGAATTTTAAAAATCACCCGTAATTCCACAACCAATGTATAATCACTCTTAGCACTCAATGTACTCCCCAGTAGTCTCTTTTCTATGAAAGTAACTTCACAGGTATCCTACCACCGTGAGATGAAATGGTAACCCTCATTGCATTCCAGGCATTGCTGGCATGGCTGGTGACCTGCCGAAGGCATGCATCCTCCTGAGCCCTCCCCCACAACCCCCCCCCCTTCATGGAAAACATGCTTCACCTCAAAACTAAGCAATGAAAATTCTTAGCCGTGGTGAGAGACTATTTCTTTCCTCTCGGAGGACTGTTTGATTTGGGCCTTGAAATGTAGACTAGGAAATGACACCCTACGGCAGAGCAAGCCAGGAAGCCCATCTTTACAGAAGGAAGCGGTGATTCTGAGGATAGAACTATATCCCGTACTCGGGCTTACCTCCTGGCCTAGCTCCCATTTGACAGAATATACCCATATTTTGCCGTGTATAATGCACACCCATGTTTTTGGCCCAAACTGTCAGGAAAAAAAAAATCTCTCATAATTAATTAATTAATTAATTAATTATATTTAGATGCCTTTTTTGTATTATAAAGGAATTTTTGCATTTCTTTTTGAACATATTCTGGCACAGGAAATTGTATGTAATAAATAGTTACAAAACACAAGAACAAGTGCAAGGTATTTCAGGTACTACCCGTGTAAAACGCACGTCCTTATTTTTCCCTCAAAAATTGGGGCAAAAAAAAAAAAAAAAAGGTGCACATTCTACATTGCGAAATACGGTAAATTCACTGAGGGGCTGAGGGTAAAACCTGGAAGAGTTGTTTCCCTAAAAGTGTTGACGCTGTGCAAGTCACCCAGCACAGCCCAAACGGCTCCCTGCCATGGCAGTCGCTCAGTGCAACAGGGAGCTGGGGTCAGAACGCAGGATGCCCCTGTGTCACCGAAAACCACAGGAGCCACTCCCAGAGAAATCTGCTAGTGATACCTGGGTCCAGAGCCCTGAAATCTTCTGTGTAAGCGCCAGCATCAAACCAGGGGTGAGCCCCAGGCCGGGAGAACAGAGTCCTTGTCAGTCTCATCCCTGCCTCTTCTCTGGCTGCTTCTGAACTCCTAGTGAGCTCTGCAGCAACGTGCTCAGCAGCTCCAAGCAGCAGGCAGTGGTCACCAAGGTTATCAGCAGGCTCAGTAAGGGTGCAGGCTTCAAGGCACATCCTGACATATGATGTCATATCTCCAGCCAAGAATGGAATGGAATGCAATGCAATGCAATGCAATGCAATGGCAAAGAACTGAAATATCGCTGTGGGCAAGGCTTCAGAGGGTTCTGAGTGAAGAATTGATCCAAGTCCTCAATGACCTTTTTTTGTGTGTGTGTGTTTTCCCTGTTATATTAAAATGCAGTATACATTTGAACTCTTGCCTGTTTAAAGCAATTCTCAACCACAAGATACCACAATAAAAAAAGACAGTGGGTTCACCACCAGCCTGCAAGGCAAAGGGTCACCAGTTCGATTCCCGTCAGGGCACATGCCTGGGTTGCAGGCCAGGTCCTCAGTAGAGGGCGTGTGAGAGGCAACCACGCATTGATGTTTCTCTCCCTCTCTTTCTCCTTCCCTTCCCCTCTCTCTAAAAATAAACAAAATCTTGGGAAAAAAGACAGAAAGAAGAGAGTAGAAGTGCCACCCTTTGTCATGTAAACATTCTGGTTTCTACAGGCAACTGGATAAGAAACAAATTGAAAATTACCACTGTTTCTTATGCATTTTCTAAACTTCTATTTCTTATTAAAAGTTTTAAAAAACTTTTTATTTTTGTTCATTTACAGTTGGTCTCCTTTTCCCCCCATTACTCTCCCCTACCCTGTGCACCTGAACAAATTATTGGATCAGTTAGAAAAAAAGGCACAACTCCAGCAAACACTTTTCCACATTTCTAGCTGAGAAAATGTAGAGATGGGACTTGAATTAGTAGGTGTTAATAGAATTAAAAGCTGTTTTATGTTTCTATAAAAATTGCTCTGTGGTTACAAGAAAGAAGGAAGAAAAGGGGAGGAGAAGGTGAGGGAGGGAGGCGGGAGAGAGAGAGAGAGAGCGAGCGCGCACCTGTACAAAGAAGAAGGAATTATGACTTGAATTTAAGGTGTAAGCTTATCGCTATCTGCTATTATGGATATTGACTGGTGCTTCTTGAGTTTTCCTACCTGAGAAGCAAATGGCTGTAGCTGGAGCGCATGGCCAGCCTGACAGGTAAGATCATTGTTGACCTGGCACCTTGGGAACACGAAACCTGGATGGAGCTGGTATCGTGCACATGGCACAAGGCTGAGAGGAACTTATGGAGATTAGTAAATGGCTGTTCCTTTCAGTAAGGAAGAGGTATTGGTGACACCAGTTTTATGATGTCACCCCCTGCTGGCCACTGCACCGCAAGACAGAGCAAGATTTTTGTGCATTTTTAAGTCCCTGTGTCAATAAGGATGCAGTACATTGTCAGTTCCTATAACAACTGTGTGAGGGTGGCGAGGATGGCATCTTAAGGGACTGTCATACTTCTTCCTGGCCATGAACACACCCTGTAGACAACATCACTTGTCTACAAGTCCCAACGAGCTCCAACAACATGGCACAGGTCACTGCTTTTTACCTGTTACATTTCGTGAATCAGGTATTTTGCTTTCACGGAATACTCTGTCACATGATTGCTGACTACGGCACTAACTTAATTTGTTTCTCTCAAATTTTGGTCACAAGTTTCAAGGCCGACCAAGTGTACTTTCTTATCTATCATCCAATAGCCAAACAGTTGCTAAAAGTCACATCCCTGAACACTGTCTGCTTAGTTTGCTACTCAATTCATGTTTACTATCTCGGTGACCTCATTGTCCCAAGACATCTTGCTTCATGTTAATGTGGCTTCTAGTTTGTCTGCATGAGTTGGACTGTATTTTTTCAAGACTATGTTGGCATGTGTTATATTTATTGTACCTGTTGCATGGATGCCTGACAATAATGTGCATTATGTAATATTTGGGCCCAGAGTTCGAGATTTATCTTTTAAGTCCTTTTTACATGTTGTTTAAAGCTTCTAAATTTGTATTACATTGCTGGCTGTTTGAGCTGTCAAATGCTGAGAGACATGTTAAAATATCTCACCATTGTAATGGATTTGCCCATTTCTGCTGGCAATTCTTTCCATTTTAACGTTATCTATTTTAAAGCTATGTTATCGCGAGGTTTCTGGGACAAGCTCCAATCTGGGAAGGCATTTGGATGTCACTGTTTTTCTCCCTCCTGACTACAAAACACACCTGTAGACACCATCACTTGAGAGCATCTCTAATATCCTGTCTTCACGTGAAACAACCTTATGAGGTGACACAAGTCAACCCCAGTAGGTGTGATGACCCACGTGTGTCACAGCAAACACTTTTATTATCCATTTTATGTTTTCACGGTGGACCATTTCCCAGGTTTCTGACCATAGGCCTTTTTCCTCCCAGCTTTTAAAGAGCAGTTTCAAGGTCTTTCAAGCTTTCCTTCATCATATAGTCTGACAGCCACCAAGACCCTACGATCCATATTTTTAGGGTGTATCTACATGGCTTCCCCACCTGCAAAATAGCAGCGCTCACCCAACTGCCTGGCCATGGACAAACTTACATTCAATAATTAAGGTGAATTCCTTCCATGCAAGATGACTTTCTCTACTCAATGACACCCTAGCTCCAGCAATTATACCTTTTATGTTCTCCACACCCCTGTTATCCCTGGCATTGCAGACACCTTAACACCTTTGTCAAGACTGAAGATGCCTTTGGCCCCACCATAGTATGTCCACATCACCTGTTTTAGAAGGATGCTGAAGGTCAACTCAGTGGTGCCCTTCCGGAAAAACACGGAATCATCCCAGTGGTCTTCCATCTTCAGTTTTCTTACCCCAGACCAAAGGGTCTTTCTTTGATATAGTTCTTCAAGTCCACCAGCTAATTCACATCCTTTATGTATTGCCTTTTGTTCCTGTCCCACTCCTCCATGCAGTATTTTCATAGCCAGCTACTTTGAGTGCATCTGAAAGAGTAGGTGTGGGTGTGAAGGCCAATACTCATTGCAACACCTCTGCCTGGGCTCGTTCCGGAAAAGGTTCTGGACGAAAGTTTTACCTCCTGCTGTTTTGTGGTGCAGAAGCCCTTGGCTTTTTCAGTCTTGTGAGGACCCAGTTCCTGGTCTGTGCAAGTATCTACAGCTGTGAGTATTTCAGTAGTGAGAAGTTAACCTTATTTGTTTAAAGCAATTTAAATAACCATAACAAACAAACCATGCATACTCTATATGTCTTAATAGTTTTTTAAAAAATTAAAGGTGATGGCCCTGGCTGGTGTGGCTTGGTGGATTGAGCACTGGCCTGCAAAACCAAAGGGTGGCCAGTTCGATTCCCAGTCAGGGCACATGCCTAGGTTGTGGACCAGGTCCCCAGGAGGGGACATGTGAGAGGCAACCACATGTTCATGTTTCTCTCCCTCTCTTTCTCCCTCCCCTCTCTGAAAATAAATAAATAAAATATTTTAAAAAATAAAGGTGATGGATCTGCTCAAAATATTAGATAAAGCACATTACTTACACACTTCCTTGAGTAAAGGCCAGTTGGGTTTCTTGGAATTCTATTCATATTTACTTGTCATACGCTCATCTGGCCATCATCTTGAGCCTATCCCTCCACATTATAGTTGTCTATTGAGCCCTGGTCAAGCCTTCGCATTCACTAATGGTCAACATCTACGTGTGTAACCCCCGTCACATGCGGACTTCTGGGTTACATATATACTGCTACCCTCGAACAATCACGTCCTGTACTTTTAGCTGTTCCCTGAAAACATCCCTTTCTCTCCTTGGTTCACCCTCTTCTCCCAGCTGCTCTATAGCACTTGTTGAGACATTCTTCCCAAGACAAGGCTAACACATTCCCTCTTACTCCTAGCTGCCCTCTTGTCCTTCACAGAGAAAACAGAAAGCATCTGGAGGGAACACCTCAATTTCCTGTTTTGGCTGCCTCTCTTCAATCAATTTTTCAGGATATACACCTTGCTAACCCCCCAGGGCAGTCTTTTGTATGAGGTCCATTCCCCTTAAATTGTTCCAAACTTAAAATAGGAATTTAAAAAGTCCCTGAGTTTCTTCAAAAAAACCCCCCAAAATTAATTATCATGTGATTCAGCAATCCCAGTTTTGGATATAAATCCAAAAGAATTGAAAGCAGGGTCTCGAAGTGATACTTACAGAGCCATGTTCAAAACTGCCAAAAGGTGGGAGCAACCCAAATGTTCACTGACAAATGAATGGATAAGCAAAATGTAGTGCATCTGTACAAAAAGAAAGGAAGCTCTGGCTGGTGTGGCTCAGTGGATTGAGCACTGGACTGAGAACCAAAGGGTCACTGGTTCAGTCCCCAGTCAGGGAACATGCCTGTGTTGTGGGCCACGTCCCCAGTTGAGGGTGTGTGAGAAGAAACCGATCTCACCTCTCTGTAAAAAAATAAATAAATAAAATCTTAAAAGAAAACAGAAAGGAAATACCGTCACATGACAACACCATGGATGAACCTTGAGGACCTTAGAGTAAGCGAAACAAGCCAGTGGCACAAAGACAAATGCCACTTATATGAGGTATCCAAAGTAGTCAAATTCATAGGAAAAGAAAGTAGTATGGAGGCTGCCACAGGCAAAGGGAAGGGAAAAATGTGGAGTTGTTGTTTAATGGTTATAGAGCTTCCAGTTTCCAAGACAAAAAAGTTCCGGAGGTCTGTTGCACAGCGAGGTGGAGGAACTTAACACTATTGAACTGTGTACTTGCGTTGCCACCCTTCAAGGCCAGGCAGGTTCATGGTATTCATGCAGACAGAAAAATATTCACGGAGTCCTTGGGATGTCAGGTGTGCCTTTATTCACGGGTGGGCGAGCCACACATGCTGCAGGCTGCGTGTCTGTCTGCATGTCTCATGTCATGGCCTCTGCTCCCCAGTGTGGCACCCATCGTGGCCCCTGTCCCCTTGCGTGTGTCTCATCATCATCGCCCCCAGCAGGGAGTCCCTACCTGTTTAAGTGCTAGAGGGGAACAAAGCTGGAAAACTGCCAACACATTACATAACATAACATAATTCTGCGCATGCGAGCCCACTTCATGTTACGGGAACAGTTTATCAGACCCAGTCTCAAGGCTATGAGAACGCTGGTTATCAGGCCCCTCCAAGGCTATGGGAACACTGCTTCCCTCAGCTACCCAGACACCTGGGTGAGGAGGCCAGACTGCCTCCACTTACCCTACAATCCACCCCTTCTGGGTTCCTCACCCTACAATCTATGCGAGGATGTCTTCCGCGAGGTCCCTTGCCAAGGAGGGCAGAGCCCTGCACCCATAACCCCCAACAGCAGTACAGGCTACGCTCACTGCAGCAACAAGCAAGCAAAACACGAGCTCTGCCGCAGCAGCAGTACGAGCCTCAACAGCACGCAGCCGAAACACAGGCAATCAGGCCGCCCCCAGGTACAGCAGCTAGTCCAGTTTCCATGCAAGTAAGGCCACTCATGTGGGCCACCCATCCAGAGGGTCCCAGTGGGAACTGCAGCCCACACACCATTCCTTGCTGCCCGGCAATGTCCAGGAATATGGGTCTGACACAGACCTGTCGGCATCCAACCCACCTGGGCTTGTCCTTTGGGGTTCTCAATGCAAAAGGGGAGCTGGTCCAGCCAGTTCCACAGCCTCAGCTGTGAGCCACCCTGAGCCATCCCATACAGAGTAGCCACTTAATGGCCTGGGCCAGTCACAGCAGTGCTTTGCCCCAGCGTAGATGTCAGCCCAGGTCACATTCCACAAGGGATGTTGGTTGTTCCACTGGTTCTGAAGCCAAGTCCAATATGAGAGAGAAGCTGGAGAGATGCGCCACGGGAGGCTGGCCAACCTGCTCAGGGGGAGTTCAGTGCACACCCAGCATGCTGACTGGTCAGCCACTGAGGCATAGGTACGAACCCAGTCCACTAAGGCGTTACCTTGCACTCTAAGGGCGAAAAGATGGAGCAGTTATAGGCACCAGCAAAGGCAAGTCACAACCCTCAGGCAACATACAAGCCAGCTTCTGGTCAGCGAATAAGACAGTGGCTGGCAGAGGGGTCTTCCTGGGTGTGAACACCAGACCTTTCATGTCTCAACTGGGGGCTCAGCATCCACTTGCAATAACAGGGGAGAACTCATAATGGGCCATAGGGAAATCACAAAGGTGCCACAAAGAAGCATTTCATGGTCGGCTGGCCCTGGATATATCACCTTTAAGACTGGGGGCCAGGTCCCAGTCACCCAGGGCACTATTTGTAAGTTTCTCTCCACCCCGTGGCCCCAAGAGGCAACAAGAGCCACCCAATGTATGTGGGGGGGGCTTTGATTTCTCAAGGCCACGTCCAGGTAGCTGTTTGCCCTCGCTCCAGGCCCTCCGGAGCAGGCGGGATAATGTTCCCCTGGTTCCCGTGCCGGGTTTCAGCCTGGCATCCTCAGTCTGCACCTCAGGCTGGATGGGAGCCGCAGTCCGGTGAAGCAGCGCTTCCGCTGGAGCTCGGCCCCACCTGACTCCTCTCATTCAGAGCCCGGAGGACAGTCCATAAGCTTTTTGTCCAACCCCTCAGCGTAGGGGTGGCAGCTGCAGCTCGAAGGCCCTGCTTTAAGAGACCAGTGTACCATTCAGTTATTCCAGCAGCTTGGAGATGATAGGCCACGGGGAATTTCCAGTCAATCTGCAAGTCCCGAGCTCCCTGTTGTACCAAGGCCCCAGTAAAATGCACCCCCTGATCACTCTCAATGATTAAGGGTCGCCCTTAAGCAGCACATAACCGCTCCAGCGCAGTAATCACTGCTTTCTGATCTGGGTGCCGTGCAGGATAAGCAGCTAAAAGTCCCGCGGCCACGTCCACACCTGTAATGGCATACTCATACCCCTTTGAACTAGGTAGGGGCCCAATTACATCCACCTGCCATTGGGTCAGAGGTACCCATCCCTGCACTACCTTGTCCAGAAGTTCCCACAGGCCTTCGGCGATGCTCTCACGAGCAGACAACACAGGTCTCACAGGCTTCTTGTGCTTCTGCCAACATAACAGGTAACTCTCAAGTTTTGATAGTGGACCACATGGTCTTCTGCCCAACATGTAAGAGGCGATAGTGTAGCCACCGGGCTACCTCCCTTCCTGAGGGGCTGGCAGGTACCGTTTCTAGCCCCTGCACCATGGCTAGAGAGTATCAGCCTCATCATTCCCAGGGGAAGCAAGAGGGGCATGTCCAGTAACATGATATACTGTGATTTGTTTCCGGTGGCCTAACTCCCATAAGTCTTGCCACAAAGCCTGTCCCCACAATGGTCTCTGCATGAGCATCTCTTTATTTGTATGCCAGGTAGCGATCCATAATGTTAGCTACCGGAACTCCACCCAGCTATCTGTGCAAATAGTCAGAGGCGGGGCTTCATTGACTGCCTTGAGCCATGCGGCTCAGGTTCCACTCACTGGCTGCTCTGTCCCATGCTAATGTCAAACCAGATCGTCTCTGTCTCTCGTTGAACTGCTATAGCGGTCCACACAGCAGGCTGGCCCCTGCTGGACCCATCAGTGTACCATGCACCTGAGGGAATGGGTGCCTGCCCCTCCTAGAAGGGGCTAGTTTCTACCTCCTCCATAGGGACAGGAGTGGTAGATTTCTCAGCTACATAAGTAACTGGACCTAACACTTCCTGTAGCTCAGGCATCAAAGGGAAATGGTTAGTGGACAGAGCGCTCCTTTGTTGCAGATAAGCGCCCCGCCCTCCCCCCCCCACACACACACACTTAGCGAACTTGGGTGTCTGAGCTGTCCCGCTATGAGGCTTGGCCGTCCAGTCCCAGACCCACCCTGCAATGGGATAGGTGGTCCTAACTGTGATAGGGGCAGTTCCTGTTATGGCCTCTGTGGCCAACAGGGCAGCATGTACTGCAGCCGACTGCTTTTCAATTAAGGAGGACTGTACCTCTGCTCCCCTCCATAGTTGGGAACAGAGACCCAAGGGTTGATGAAGCCATTCAGATCGCTGCCACAGACCCCATCCAAAGCCTTCCTGTGTCACATGCACATCCAGCTCACAGCATCTAACAGGATATTTCCTCCCTCATCTTGGGAGACTGGCACAGACAAATGGCCCTTTAGACACACAGGACCGGCCTCTTTGGGTCACACCCCGGGGGGTTTCGACAGATAATTTAGGCCTGCATTGGGCGCTGGTGTGTGGGCACCGGGAGCTGCGCTTGGGCAGCACCATATGCTGCCCGGGTGGGTGCCGGTTGCTGATGCCGCCACTGCATCCCTCAGGTCACTGTTCACTGGGCCGCTGTTTCTGCGACTCTGGTGACTGCTGTCTCTGTGGCTCCAGGTGCCACTGTCATCTTCCGGGGCCTCTCTGACAGGCGCTGAGCTTGCCTGCCGCTGCCACCACTATGGCTCTCTGGCCCACTCCCTATCAGTGAGCTTTCTTTCTTTCTTTTCTTTTCTTTTTTTTTTTTTT